>OVAX01000150.1:59348-113962 GCA_900406405.1 Lepidium africanum
CTCTCTCTCTCTCTCTCTCTCTCTCTCTCTCTCTCTCTCTCTCTCTCTCTCTGTGATTCCCAAAATATTCAATAGTTTTTCTATAGTGTTCTTGAGCCATGACCGCTAAGGTAAATATCCTTTCATTTCCATATTTTTTTGTTTACAATATATGTAATATTGAACTATCAGATTGACTGAATAATGCAAGTGATCAAACTAATCTTGGATTTATAATTACAGAAATCTGTGTTGCAATTGAGCATTTACGAGTCGAAAATAAGGAAGAAGGCATTAGTGACTGTTTCTGGATTTCCAGGTATATTTTAAAATTTATTTCAAAATTTTTAAAATATGATATAGTTGTGAAAATAAACATTAATTAATAGTTTCTTTTTTTATTATAGGAGTTAATTCGGTAGCAGTGGATGACAAAACCGGAACATTCACAATAGTTGGTGAGGTTGATGTATCTGTTATTGTGATGAAACTAAGAAAGATATGTAATGCAATAATTATTTCGGTTGAAGATGTTAAACCACCTGAGAACAAGCCCGAACCAGCTAAACCGCCTGAAGGTTTTGTATATCCGTTCCTGATGAACTACCAATATTCTCCTGCCTATGCAAATTCGTATTATCAACCATGCACATATTCTCGAGTTGTAGTAGAGGAATCAAATTCTTGTGTTATTATGTGATTTTTTTTTTAGTGAATTTTTTCCAATATTGTAAGTTACGTAGCAGTTAATTTTGATGGAAGAGTGTTTATTTTATTCTTTTTTTTTTCGCTACTGTACTTTATATTTCTTTATTTTTCTTTCATCTGACTGATTATAAAGTTGGATTACATGAACACGATCCAAACTGGATAAATACTAAAGTTAGCGGAAAATATGGAAATCTCCAAAAACTAGATATCCAAACAAAAGTAATAATCTGAAGCCCACAAGAGGAAAACAAAGACCAAAGAAAAACTAGAAATATTATCTAAAATCGGAAGAATGATTGTCTCGAGAACATAATTCATTCACTTCTCTTTGTCCTCACTTGCACTAGGTAGACTTCCGAATAAAAGCACGGGCTAATTCCGGAATATTGAACCTCAAAAGAGAAAGCCACCAACAACAAGATTAAAACCAGAAGTCGACAAGACTGATACTCGGATGAAAGTTAGTCAAACTATTCAAACCACGATTGAGATCTGATCTATAATTCTGAGAGGAGGAAACCGACAAAATCGCTTTATTGTTTCTCCAACCACCAAAGTAGAAGGATATAGAAAGGTTAAGGCCAAGAGACTAATCCTAAATAACGACTAAAGAATAAGATACTATTATTTACCAATGGCCAAAATTACTACCAAAAGCATCACATATAGTTTATCGAGATTAAGTTTCTCGTTGTTCAGGAGAGGGTACAAAGTGGAGAGATTTCCATAGAACACTTAGGGACAAACTCCATGATAGCAGATCCTCTTACGAAAGGTATTCCACCAAAAGTCTTTCATGAGCATAGTGCCCGAATGTGTGTTTCAATGTTTGATGATCATTTGGTTTGGTGGGAGATTTTCATTTGGTTTTGGTTTTATGCTTTAAGTTTTTTTAATGCACATTTCACTTTTTGATAGAAATAAAGTATTCGGTTTACTCTTTTGAACAATAAAGTTAAAGGATCTCAATAAGGTAGGACCAGTTGAAAATCGACATGTACTAATGTATTTTTTATGTGATTTTCATGCCACATCTTTATTAATTGATCTATGTCATTTGACTGTATTGATTTCAGTGACCATGGAAGGTTTAGTTATTTTTATCATAAGAAAGACCGTCATGATCCTATGGTGTTATAGTTAATGGACGAGATTGCTTAGAAAACTATATAATAACAATCTTGAGCTCTTAAAGTCTATTACATTTCAGGATACATATGTGACCCAGTGGGAACACAGAGAAAGGAGCTTTCACCTAATCTAAACACCAAAAGGCGACGGAGGTGATAGGCTCACAAGTTCAAGGCTAAAGCCCACCAGTGAGACCAAGAAAACCGCAGAGACAAGGCAAAGATGAAGCTTCACCATAGCCACTTCGAGAACGACACACCATGAGGTCACCGACGAAGCTCCAACGAACATCTAAAACCAATGAAATAAAAGGAAAAAACAGAGGAGGGGCCACGACGCCGATGCTTTTAGAGCCACCGGCCGCCGTGCCCCAAATCGATGGCGACACTTAGGGTTTCACAAGCTTTGTGGCAGTACCAGATATATTTCTTATTCTTATATGAGATTATCGAGATATTGATAAAGAGAAAAAAAGATTATATGAGATTATTAAATATACGCGTTGGTAACTTTAAAATTTAGTCAACTAATGAAAGTTTGTTTTCTTGCGGTTTTTTCCCTTGTAGTTTTCTATTATCATGTACCTTTTTCTGTAGCTAATACTATTTTATTAATTAATGTTGTGAGGGATTGTAAACCCAAAACAATTCTGGATTGAGTGAAAGTTGGCTTCACTAAAATTAATTGAGGGTTTTCTACCAATTAATTTTAGTGAACTCTGCTTTCACTATATATCAACGGTTTGTAAATGGTGTGAAAAGAATATCAAATATTTTCTTGGTTTTGGATGGTTCTATTTCTCTGATTTTGTAGAGGGAGCGTGTATAAGAGTTCATGCTATTTCCAGAGTCTTCAATTTTACATTCAGAATTAGAAACGATTCTTTAGGTGATGTCATGTCTTTTATCTTTTCATATGTTAAAAGTCGAGCTAGCGACACATTATTCAGATGTTTTGCATATAATATATAAGCTTTATAATATGTCATGTTTGTCATGTTAGTTTTTTTTCTTTCTTTGTTTTCATTTGATTAAAATTGACAAAATTATTATTTGCCAATACGCAGAATTTGATTATTTAGATTGCTTTTAAAAATTATTTTCATTTAGCTTGTTAGACCTATGTCAATATTTTTGAATTTTGTTTTTCGAAATATTTTAAAGAGCAAAGACCCAAACCGAAATCAATCTGAGTTAGAGGAACCAAACCCGACAATAAATACCCAAATGAGTCCCAAATCTATGTACCCAAAAACTCGAATTCGAACCCGAGCGGAACCAAATCAAGAATCTAAGTTTAGCTTTTTAGAGTTTCCAATTAATTTTAAATTTTTATATAAAAATATTCAAACCCGACAAAATACCAAAATGTGTCATAAATCTATGTACCCGGAAAACCAAATCCAAACCCGAACCAGAACCGAATTTGTACCTGATATTTTTTAAAATTAAATTTTAACTTTTTAGAGTTTTTTCTATTAAATTTTATTATTTTAAATTTTTATTTAAAAGTTTATAACAAAATCTATTTTCATCCTACTTTTAAAGGTTGTTATGAACTATACATTAATTTTATCCTAAAGTTTATAACTCAGTTAAAATAAAAGTGTCTCCCACTTTAATATATAAGATATTTGTGTAATGGATTATTGGCGTCCTAGATAACTATGTTGTTGTACTTTTGAATCCTTAAATTGTATGCTAAGACATTTATATTTAAAAACAACATAAATTTTCTATAATTTGACACAGAATCAATAATACTCTAAAATTCCATTAAACATATATATATATATATCCCATACATGAATATACTTAAATTAATCAAAATGAATCACTCTCTTTGGTAATGTTTCCGCCTTGCTTTAGGAGCTTCTAAAGTCAATCTACGATTATAATATGGCTAAAGTACAACTAATGTGCGACTACAAAAAATTAGCACATTTGTAGTGCCCAAACCCAAAACTGGGTTTTTTACAAAATAGATTTCTTTTGAGTTGAGCATCCCATCCTCTGCGTGGAGTGGAGGCTTTTATCTTCTCGGATTTGATGGCAAATCTGATGAGCTTTTTTTTGTTTGACTCATCATTTTATCTATGTTCGTATTATATAACTCCACTCTTTTGAACTTAACTTTCCAGAATATTCTTATATTCCACCGACTTGAGTAATCATCATTGTATTCCACCCTTGATTAAATTTATACAGTTTCTTAGTGAAAAAAAAATGAATATACTTATCTATCCCTAGTCCCTACTACTAATACCTCTCAAATAATACTCCGTCTTATTTAAAATTGATTCTCACATTTATAACAAAAAATATCGTTGAAATTATGATACAAGAAAAACTGTTAGAATATCACATATCCGGAATTTTGGATAGGACTTGAATACTATATATAAGATAAGGGTCTCTCCACTCATTGCCAATTGGTTTTGAGTAGGAAGCCCATAATTCTACATGGTATCAGAGCCTGAACACACCTGCCTCACCGACCGATCCGGCCCATTGAAAGAGGCCCGATTAGTCTGACCCGAAATTGATCTTATAATGGATTATTGTCGAGACTAATGGCTAGACGGGCCATCGGAAATTTATATGGGACTTGAGTACTATATATAAGAAACGGGCCTCTCTACTTATTGCCAATTGGTTTTGAGTTTGAAACCCATAATTCTACATAAATGTAAACCCTAAGATCAAACATTTAATTTAGTCCGATTTACGGACAATATTCATTCACATCACATATTGGTACTTCTTACTCTCTTCTTGCAACTTGTCTCTTGGCAAGTTCGAATTCTTCTTCGTTTGGACTTTAAGTCAGCATTGGTTACAATACATAAAAACAAGCGATGAGAACAATGATTAGAACGTATCTTCCCTATCCTATCTTCAACATCTTAATAAAATTATAAAAGAACCCTTTTGATATCAATCATGGTTTGATTTCGAAATCACCTTTGGTTTTGATGTGAGCTTTAACTTTTTCCAAAAGCACAAGCTAGAGGACTTGCCTGTGATGTTCTTACGTGACCAAAGCGTCAACGGATTCGATATGTGGCCCGGTCGCACACGCGGCATTCTAATCATAATACACTTCCATTTAATTTCGTTACACAGAAATTAATTTTTCACCCAACTAGCACAAAAATACAAAAACAATTTACAGAGATTGACTTACTCTACTCTGTTTTACAACTACTTTTTATTGGGTCAAATATTATATTCATTATAAAAAGACTCGCAAATGCCTACTCAATTTCTATCTATATAAACAGATATCAAAGGACTTGCTATTGTCATCAAGCATCTTCCATATCAATCTCTCTCTTAACTTTCATAGATATCCAAAATATTCAATAGTTTTTCTATAGTTCTTGAGCCATGACCGCTAAGGTAAACACCCTTTCATTTCCATTTTCTGGTTTACTACATATATGTAATATAGAATTATAGTTATGTTATATAGATTTACAATATGCAAGTAACCATACTACTCCTGGATTTATAATTACAGAAATCTGTGTTGCAATTGAGCATTTACGAGTCAAAAATCAGGAAGAAAGCATTTGTGAAGGTTTCTGGATTTTCAGGTATATTTTATTTAAAAAATATATAAAATTATACAATATGATATTGTTAAGAAACAAACATTTATTCATGAATTATTTTTATATTGATACAGGGGTTAATTCGGTAGCAATGGATGACAAGACCGGGAAAATGACTATAATTGGAGAAGTTGATGTATCTATTATTGTGATGAAGCTAAGAAAAATATGTAATGCAGAGATCATTTCGGTTGAAGATGTTAAACCATCTGGGAAAAAGCCTGAACCGACTAAACCGGCTGAAGTTTTTGTATATCCGATTACGACGAACTACCAATACCAATACAGTGCTCCCTGTGCAGATTATTATTATCAACCATGTACTTATTCTCGAGTTGTAGTCGAAGAACCAAATCCTTGTGTCATTATGTGATTTTTTATAGCGAATTATTATTATACAGTGAAGTTACGTAGCACTTAATTTTGATGGAGGAATGTTTATTTTTTGGCTACTGTAATATATATTTCTTTTTTGTATGAGATTATAGTGATATTTGAAAAAGAGATCAATTAATTACGAGAACATTCAAAGTTATACAAGTAATTAAAAGCACATTACAGTACTATTACTATTAATCAGATTTAACTTAAACAACAAAACTTTTATAATTAACTATAAAAACCACATATAACTATTACAAAATTTATAATTAATAAAATATTACATTAAATATAACATTACATAACAATAAAAATAAAAATACACAATTTAAATTACAAATTACAATATAAATCATATTGCTCAACAAAATTATTTTCATAATATTCTCATATATGATAATTTAAAACTACGCAATTTAAATTTTAAATTACAATATGCATTTCGAACGGCTAAATAAGTCTTTTATATTTATTTTTATTTGTAGACTAAGAGCTACATACTACTTAAATTAGTCATTTTATTTATTGTTGTTTCAATTGGTATCTCCGGTTCTTATCTTGAATCTCTAATCAGTACATTCACATCACATTCATTTTCAAATCTTCATATTATGCATTAAAATTCATGCGATTTTATATCTTGCAGTACTGCTTTCTTCCAATAACATCATGATTCTGCTATGATAACAAACTTGGATTGTAGAATTCCATATGCACGTTCAACACTTTTCTCCCATGATTTTTGTCTTGTTGGGCTAAATATTATTATGTTTCTTTATATTAATTTTTTTTACTTTTACTTACTGTCTTTTTCTAATTTTGTATACAAAAATATTAAAAATATATATATATATATATATATGTGAAATATCGAAATTATATATGTAAGTAACAAATATTGAAGTTAATTCAATTTTATTTTTAAATAATATTTTATTATTAAATTTAATTAAAATATAATTTAGTTTTATGATCTCACCAATGAAGATGCTTTTAAGATAATAAAAATAAATATCTCTTTTGACACTATTTTTGTCTCTCTCTCCCAAAGTTCTCTAATATTGTTCTTCAATCGTTAGATTTAGGTTTGGTGATTGGTGGTAGGTAGCTCCGATAGCACCATCGCTGTTCACCCCTTTATGTTGAGCCCCCAGTGGTTCTCCTCCATTCATAGCGGTAAGATTTGGTTTAGATTTCTTCCGAGTTAAGTATGACATCCTCTGCACTTCTCCGACAGATTAGCAAGCTCCTCTGATGGAATAGCCTTGAAGCAGCGACTTTTTCCTTCCCGGATTCGATAACAAATCTGATTAGCTTAAGTATCATGTTCTTTCACCATCAACTTCTTCTTTCTCGTCAGAGTTCAAGTTTTCTTCTTTATCGGTGCTCACAACAAAGCTCTTCTCCCGTGCTCGTCACGTTATCGGTGACTCCTCTCCTTTGTCTTCTCATATTTTTCCGAATATGTTGGCTTAGTTAGGAGCTTTTACATCACTTTAATTTGGTTTTGAATCCAGTTTAAGGTCGGCTTGATCATTTATGATTTGGTTATCGATTCTTATTTCCACAGATTAATTGTTTGGTTTGCTCTTCAGTTTGATATGTGATTGTGGTCTTTCACATTCGGTTTTTACTGTGTTGAAACTTTTTTGCTCCTTGTTCATATTTTTAAGAGGTCTGGTCTTCTTTTGGTTTCTATTGAAGCATCAAATGGTCGACTTTATTTTCGACCTCATTACTTGTTGGTATAGGATTACAAAGTTTCATATTGTCTTGTGGTGATTCTTTTAGTGGATTCGGTTAACATTTTTAAGATTTCCTTCTTTATTTTTTCTAGTCATCTCTTTATCTGTGTTTGTATCATATAACTTCTCTTTTTTAGATTTCGTCTCTAGAGATATTTATGTCATCCGCTGGTATTTCATTGTACTATTTTACTTCTGGTTCTATTAATATATGGTTTCTTAGTGAAAGAAAAAATGAATATACTTATGTCTCCCTAGTACCTTTTATACCGCTCAAATAAAACTCTGTCTAATTTAAAGTTGATACTCTTATTTGATAACAAAAACAAAAAAGAATATTGTTGAGTTAATGATACAGGAAAAAAAAGTAACACTTAAGCACAAACATTTTAATTCGATTTTTGTTTTCTCCTCCAATTTTTTGAATTTTTTCTTTTTTTTTTTCTTCAAAGTCTTCAAACCAAAAACAAAACTAATTGAGTTCAATTAACAAAAGAATAAATAAATGGATTGAAGAGTATAATGTGGAGTTTTCCCTTACAAAATAATGGCATTGTCATAAGCTAACAAAAAAATGGCATTGGCACAAGAAAGAAATAGTGGTTGTGGCATATACATAATTGATTCAAATCTAAATCATTCACAATTACTCAAAATTACTTAAAAGTTATGTTTCAATACACCCTCCTAAGATATTACTATAATAAATACATATACTTTTTTCACTATTTGAGTCAAGGGTTGCTCTTAAATTTCATGAAATAAATATACTTCTTTTGGCTTTTCATAAACGAATATACAATTTTTTGGGGTTTCCATAAATGAATATGCTTTTTTCGTTTTTCATAAATGAATATATGTTTCTTTGGTTTTCATAAATCAATATACTTCTTAGTGGTTTACATAAACGAACAGTTTGTTTTTTGGTGTTTATAAATTAATATACTTATCTCTCCTTAGTCCCTATTATACCTCTCTCTCTTAGTTAAAGTCCGTATCGTTTAATTGTTTAAAGGTGATATAGTACACATATATAGCAAAAATGATATTGTTCTCTAATATACTGTTGTTGAAATTATGATTCATATTCACAAAGACTCTAAGAGATTAGTAAACCTTAAGAAACAAACATTAGAATCGTTCCATGAGGACCACAAAACCTAGAGATCACAATTTACTACTCTTACTCTCTTCCTGCACTTGTCTCTTGGCAGATTCGAAGTCTTCTTCATTTCAAATTTGAGTCAGCATTAGTTACCATACATAGAGACAACTAATGAAAACAATGAATCTAATTTCTATTTTCTTTCGAAAATACCTATTCCATACTAATTTCAGATGACTGTATTGGTCCAAAACATTCTCGTGCCTGTAGTATTCGTCATCACATAATGTTTTGATTTCAATTTCGGATTTGATCCCGATTTCACTATTGGGTTTGTTGTAGTTCAACTTTTCTAAAAGCTCACAAGCGAAAGAACTTGCTTGTGACATGTTCTTACGTGACCAATATATGTCCCGGTCGTACACGCGGCATTTAATTTCGTAACATTTAAATTAATTTTATTTAACAAAAATACAAAAACAAATTCATAGATTGACTTACTCTACTCTTTTTTTCAACTACTTTTTATTGGGTCAAATATTATATTCATTATAAAAAGACTCACAAATGCCTACTCAGTTTCTATATAAACAGATATCAAAGAACTTGCTATTGTCATCTCTCTCTCCACCCTATCTCCCCCCCTCTCTCTCATTTTCATAGATATCAAAAATTATACAATAGTTCTTCGATAGTGTTCTTGAGCCATGACCGTTAAGGTAAACACCCTATCATTTCCATATTTATTTTTCATTATATATATTATTTAAATAAATTTATATAAATTAGATTGGCAATATCCGATGAATTCATTCATACTGATCTCTCCGGTTTATAATGACAGAAAACTGTGTTGGGATTGAGCATTCACGAGTCCAAAATCAGGAAGAAAGTGTTTGTGACGGTTTCTGGATTTCGAGGTATACTTTATGAATTTTTATAAAAATTTATAAATTTTACAATATGATATTTTTAAGAAAATAAAGATTTTTTTATTAATTTATGATTTTTTATACTATAGGGGTTAATTCAGTAGCAATGGATGACAAAACCGGGAAAATGACAGTAGTTGGAGAAGTTGATGTATCAGTTATTGTAATGAAGCTGAGAAAGATATGTAATGCCGAGATTGTTTCGGTGGAAGATATTAAACCACCGGAGAAAAAGCCTGAACCAGCTAAACCGGTTGAAGTTCTTGCATATCCGTTTCAATACTACCAACAATACCAATATAGTGCTCCCTCTGCAGATTATTATTATCAACCATGCACTTATTCTAGAGTTGTAGTGGAGGAACCAAATCCTTGTGTTATTATGTGATTTTTTTTAGTGAATTATTTCCGATAGTAAAGTTACGTATCACTTTATTTTGATGGAGGAATGTTTATTTTTGGCTACTGTAATATATTTTTCTTGTATGAGATTATTATGATATTCAAAAAGAGAAGGAAAAAAAAAGATTATTTTTCTATATGATAATACTGTATATACACGTTGTTACTTTAACTTTTAATGATCTAATAAAACTTTGTTTTCTTGTGGTTTTTTTCACTTGTACAACTTTCTCATTTCCTATTCTTTTTCTGAAGGTAGTACTATATTATTAATCATGTGGAATGAGTCTTATGATGCTATTTCGTTTCTTGACTTCGAGATGTCAGAATTATCTAAGTCTTCTTATCATTTTAAACAAAATCCGTAATTCACAAAATTAAGTAAAACATTTTATCGCAATCAACAAGAATGTAGAGAACGTAAGCGTAAGCTATCAAAAGTTTTGGTAAAAACACGTGAGCAATTATGATAAATTGAGTTAGTTCTGTCAGTTAAAAATTTCCAATCTTATCAAATGTTACGTTAGCGGATTCGAAATCTAGAGATAATAAAATCTTTATGACAAACTAAACTAATGAAAAAGGAGATAATCGATAAGAACAAAAATTTAGCCAATTGTTTGTTCAAGAATTGAGACCATCTTATATAAATCTTTATGCGACTGCGACTGTTACAAATACCTTTTTAATATAAGCCATTGTTGTTATTTTCTCGATTTAAATAAATAAGCCAAATACTTTACTGTGACTTTCCAATTTGGTTCTAGCTTCTTTCTTTGTATCTTCATTTTCTTGTCGTCTATTGCGTTTTACTTTTCATAAATATGATCTATGTTTTGATTTTTAGTTTATTACGCACAATTCTCTTATTCTAGGGTTTGTTTAACTCGAGTTTTAGTTAGTTATCTTTTAATTATCTAATATTCTAAAATACATGACATGTTGTTTTTTTTTTAAGTATTTGCATTTGATATACAGACGGGCGATTTCCAGCGTAGAAAAAGTGATTTCCGGAGTACGAAACAGCGATCTCCAGCGATAACTACAACGATCTCTGGGGCTTTGAAGATGAGTTTTCTGTCATTTTAAAAGGCGTTCCCTAAGAAATACGATGTTACAAATAGCGATATCTGCGAAGAACTAAATCTATGACGATAAATGTTATAGATCCAGCGAAAAAGGGAGATATCTACACGGAGACTGTATCGATGTCTACGGAGGTTCTAAGCTTTTTTGATTCCAATCGGAATGGAGTTATATCAAGATTTTCAAGTGTGAATTCTGAATCACAATTCAGGGTTCTAGTGACGAGTGATTATTTCAAGATGCTGATCGTTATTCGGAGTTAAGCAGGAGAAATCATACCCAATCAATTGGATCATTCAATTACTGGTGGCGTTTCAAGTTCGGAGGCGAAAGCATCCTGAAGATCTACGGGAGGATACCCTTACCCCGGTGGTGAGTCTATGCTATACTCAACCAAATTATTTTCATAATACTCTCATATATGATAATTTAAAACTACACAATTTAAATTTTAAATTACAATATGCATTTCGAACGGCTAAGAGCTACGTACTACTGAAATTGGTCATTTTATTTATTGTTGTTTCAATTGGTATCTCTGGTTCTTATCTTGAATCTCTAAACAGTACATTCACATCACATTCATTTTCATATCTTCATATTATGCATTAAAATTCATGCGATTTTATATCTTGCAGTACTGCTTTCTTCCAATAGCATCATGATCTTGCTATGATAGCAAACTTGGATTGTAGAATTCCATATGCACGTTTAACATTTTTCTCCCATGATTTGTCTTGTTGGGCTAAATATTATTATGTTTCTTTATATTAATTTTTTTACTTTTACTTACTGTGTTTATCTAAATTTTATACAAAAGTATAAATATATAATATATATGAAATATCGAAATTATATATGTAAGTAACAAATATTGAAGTTAATTCAATTTTATTTTTAAATAATATTTTATTATTAAATTTAATTAGAATATAATTTAGTTTTATAATCTCACCAATAATGATGCTTTTAAGATAATAAAAATAAATATCTCTTTTGACACTATTTTTGTCTCTTTCTCCCAAAGTTCTCTAATATTGTTCTTCCATCGTTAGATTTAGGTTTGGTGATTGGTGGTAGGTAGCTCCGATAGCACCATCGATGTTCACCCCTTTATGTTGAGCCCCCAGTGGTTCTCCCTTCATCACATCCCCTGTACTTCTCCGACAGATTAGCAAGCTCCTCTGATGGAATAGCCTTGAAGCAGCGACTTTTACCTTCCCGGATTCGATAACATATCTGATTAGCTTAAGTATCATGTTCTTTCACCATCAGCTTCTTCTTTCTCGTCAGAGTTCAAGTTTTCTTCTTTATCGGTGCTCATGGCAAAGCTTTTCTCCCATGCTCGTCACGTGATGATCTCCGTTATCGGTGACTCATCTCCTTTGTCTTCTCCTATTTTTCCGAGTATGTTGGCCTAGCTAGGGGCTTTCACATCAGTTTAATTTGGTTTTGAATCCAGTTTACGGTCGGGTTGATCATTTATGATTTGGTTATCGATTCTTATTTCCACAGATTAATCGTTTGGTTTCCTCTTCGGTTTGATATGTGATTTTGGTCTTTTACGTTCGGTTTTCACTGTGTTGAAACTATTTTGCTCCTTGTCCATATTTTTAAGAGGTCTGGTCTTCTTTTGGTTTCTATTGAAGCATCAAATCGTCGATTTTATTTTCGACTTTATTACTGGCTGGTATAGGATCACAAAGCTTCGTCTTGTCTTGTTGTGATTCTTTTAGCGGATTCAGTTAACATTTTTAAGATTTCCTTCTTATTTTTTCTAGTCATCTCTTTATTTGTGTTTGTATCATAAAACTCCTCTTTTCTAGTCATCTCTTTATTTTTTTAGAACCCTTTTGATCACGATTTCTGAGATCATGGAAATCATTTCACCTTTAGTTTTGATGTGAGCTTCAACTTTTCCAAATGCAATAGTACGTTGAAGAGATTGCGTGAGATGTTCGTACGTGACCGAAGAGTCAATAGAGTCAATCATTGGCCCGGTCGTCCACGCGTCATCCTGAATACTACACTTCCATTCAATTTCGTTACATTCAAATTAATTAAACCAACTTAAAAAATACAAAAACAAACTCATATAAAATGACTTGCCCTACTCTTTTAATTCACAACTACTTTTGTGGGTCAAATATTTATTCAATATAGCATAACAATAGTCGCAAAATCCTACTCAATTTCTATATAAACAGATATCAAAGGACTTGCAATTGTCATCAAGAATCTTCCATATCTCACCAGTCTCTCTCTACCCTCTCTCTCACTTTCATACATATCCAAATTATTCAATAGTTGTTCTATAATTCTTGAGCCATGACCGCGAAGGTAAACGCTCTTTGTTTTCTATATATTTTGTACAACAATCGTTATATATATATATATATATATATGATATACTTATATTAATTAGGTTATCAATATGCAAATAGTTATACTGATCTCTGGTTTTTAATTAAATTGACAGAAATCTGTGTTGCAATTGAGCATTCACGAGGAGAAAATCAGGAAGAAAGCATTTGTGAAAGTTTCTGGATTCTCAGGTATATATATATTTTTTAAAATACTTGTTCAATTTTTCATAATATGAATATGATTGAGAAAATAAATCTTAATCTATTTTCTGAATTATAATATAGGGGTTAGCTCAATAGCAGTGGATGACAACACCGGTAAATGGACAGTAGTTGGTGAAATTGATGTATCCATTATTGTGATGAAGCTAAGAAAGATATGTAATACTGAGATTGTTTCGGTTGAAGATGTTAAACCACCTGAAAAAAAGCCTGAACCAGCTAAACCGGATCCGTTACAATACTACCAATACAATGCTCCCCCTGCAGATTATTATTATCAACCATGCACTTATTCTAGAGTTGTAGTCCAGGAACCAAATCCTTGTGTCATTATGTGATTTTGATTTAATATATTTTTTTTTGAAGTTTTGTAGCACTTAATTTTAAAGGAAGAGTGTTTTTTTGGGGGGTACTGTAATATATTGTGTATGAGCTTATTCATATATACAGAAAGAAACAATAAAGATCAGTTTTTATGTATGATAGAATTGATCTTAATACGTGTTGTTAACTTTAACTTTTAAATAAATTTTCAAAATGGAAAAAAAAAGTTTAATTACTTGTTTTTGTAAAGTTTAAACTTTTAACTACTTATTACTAGTTTTTTTCCTTAGGTTTCATTCACAGACTTTTCTTTTTTGTTGTACTTTTTCTCAGCTAGTACTAACTTATTAATCAATGATGGTATAGGGATTGTTAGACTAGGTTCGTAATTTATGTGTACACAAATTCGATATATATATATATATATATATTTGTTTTACACACATGCTAATTAGCTCTCAACTTCTTAATGAACATCAAGTATCAAGATCGTGCACGTGATACATTTGATTGTTCTCCCATATATATAGAAATAGTATTAAAATATTACTGAGTGAGATAATAACGAAAAAAATGAGATGGTGAGAGTATCCAAAAGTCTTTTTATAATAATAAAACAAAATTCTTTAACCCAAAAAAATTAAAAAGAAACTAAAATTTCAGAAAAATATGCCAAAGTCTAGGTTGACTTGGGGGGTCTACACATGTGATTGCAGCTTACGAGGACATTTCGTTTCTTGACTAGAAGACCGTAGACTTAATCAGGTCTTCTAAAAAAACAAAATAATATGACCCGCAAAAGACCAAAAGAGGAAAAAAAAAAAAAAAACTTATTCACCAAATCCAACAAAAATCGACTTACTTTATATTGAACCAACTTTTAAATTATAACTAGGGTAATTTTTCTAATCATAATTTTTGAAGTTAGGATTGACGATACCGAGTACGTGTGGTTTAGTGGTAGTGGCCATTTTAGTTTACCTCAGACAAATGAAGGATTTTAGAATATGAGCTTTGACTATGGATCAGACTTTGTCGATCCAATTATAAGAGTAAAGTTGAAAAAAAATATAGGATTAAGGGCTTGTGTTTTTTTTCTACGCTAATTCTAAAATCAAAATGTTGTCTTATTAAATTGTTCAGTTGCCAGGCTCTTGCAGCTCGTTTAGTTT
Organism: Lepidium africanum; assembly: GCA_900406405.1. Lineage (NCBI taxonomy): Eukaryota > Viridiplantae > Streptophyta > Magnoliopsida > Brassicales > Brassicaceae > Lepidium > Lepidium africanum. The sequence goes on from OVAX01000150.1 coordinate 74,521, forward strand.
GCGAAGGCACCTTTGAGTGCAACGCGAGACGAGTTCGATGATCGAGCCAGTCAACCAGGCATACATATATATATAGAGTATAACTTCTACAAATTGATGTTTCCATTTGACATTAAACAACATCAAATTGTTCGGTTTTGTAGGTTCTAGATCCTGGCGGACAATGAGACAAAATTTGAAAGAGTTTATTGGTTTCTTGTATTTTAGAATATCCTTATATCCACTCCCACATTTTCCAACAAAATACGTCAAAAGAAATCTAACATAAGTTTGCCTCTTCGTACTTGTATTAGGAAAGTTATTAAAAATTCGTCAAAATTATCTTGTGTTCGCAGTTATGGATTAAAGTTAAACCTGATTTCAACAAGTATTAAAAATGATTACATAAAAAAATAACATTCTAACTCGAAACTATAGATGAGTGACTGAATAAAACAAGGTTTTACATTTTTATTTAGATTTTAAATCAATTAAAATATTTAAATCCAATAGACTATATAATGTGTGTTATCATTTTTCGGATTAGGTATTTAATTTATATTGAAATTAAACATTTTTTGTGGGATATTATTTTTTGTTAGCAATTTTAGATTTATATTAATCTTGATAGCAAAGATAAGGCATAAAGTTTAGAAAAGTATAATTCTTCGAAAGTCTAGGAATACTAAGTGCTAACAAATATGTCTTGCTATTAAAGACATGTGAAATCAAATGAAATGTAAAATTCGGAAAGGAACATTTCACTTTATCAAATTCTTCCAAATAATGCGAAAAGGTAGACCACTTTTTTTCATTGCGTAGACACATTTTCAAGATCTTAAAACAATTTGTCAGGAAAGATAATTTCGCCAATTAGAGAGATGTCATTTTAGTCATGGCCCATATAGCTACCATGCAGTCTCCATCCACAATATATGGATAGCTGAACAAAGAAAGACTTGAAAAATATTATAAACCTTTCTAGGATCCATTTACAAACAAATCGATAACTTGTAAAACTCAATAATCCTAAAAAAAGTTTAGAAACTTGCTTCCATAATGTAAGTAGTCCAGAAGAAGTAGAAAGTGAACCCTCATCTGTCCCCAACTGATTTTAGCCTTCTGCAATGTGTAAATATATTCTTTAGATATCTATCCAAATTTGAAAATATTTTATCATTTCTACCTTTCCAAATATTTATTATCCAAGAAAACTTCCACAACTTTACAAATTGCTTGCGAATACACCAAAATAGATATTTTATATTATTAAACACCAAAATGTTTTTTCTGGTCGAAAAACGGGACTCACTCCAAATTACTCATTAAAAAAGCAAAAAAACTACATCAAAAGTCGAATGGTTTGAGGCTGAGCCAAACCAGCTACATCCTCAACCAAAATCAAACTAACAAACTCTGGAACAACAATATAAAAACCCAATGGTAAAGAAAAGGCATGATTCGCTAGTCCATCCTCTGAGCGGTTAGCCTCTTTAAACGTATGAACAATTTGGACTGTCCAGTCCTTTACTAAAAAGCCATAGCAAAAACGTACTAGGAAGGAAAGCGGATGAGTATCCTCAACCCCTTTCGAAAGAAAACCAACCACAATCTTCGAGTCCACATCCACTCTAACTTGTGAGACCCTCTTTTCCCAAGCCATATAAAGATCGTAGTATACATCCCACAATTCCGCTAGTGGAGATGTACAAACACTGATGTTCAAAGAAAATCCTCCTATCCACGAACCCATATGATCTCTCAGAACACCACCAGTCGTAGCCAAACCGGGATTACCTCGGGATGCACCATTGATATTAAGGTCATACCAGCCCACATATGGTGGCTCCCAATGTATCAAGCGCTCAACCCGCTGTGCACGTGGCAATCCCGAATTTGCAGCCTCGTTTACTCGGTGGATCTCTTGTGACTTATCACAAAGAAATCAGACTTTATCCCGACACCACCCTGTGGCTCCAAAGATGTTCATACACCGCCACTTCCAACCCCACCAAACAGTCACAGCAAAACGGATCGACCACTGACAACCCTCATACATAGTCCAATCACCGAGATGATGAAAGATTCATATAAGAAGAGACATAGCAAAGAAAGCATCACATTTAGCTGGCGGAATTAACCGATGCCAAACACCCTCCATCGTAGGACAATTGCGTAGCATGTGAATAATGGAATCTTCGCCACCTCTACACACCTGGCACATACACAAATGTCATCTTTGTCTCTTAGTATTCGTGAGAATCACTTGTCGCATACCCATCCACAAGAAAAGACGAATGCATTCGGGTACCCTAACTTGCCACACTCGTTGATACAAAGTGCTCATGTTTTGTCCAGCCATCATGTCCCGAGTTAGGAAATCATAAGTTGATCTCACCGTAAAACTTCCATTCGGTGAGCCCCTCAAAGCAACACGGTCTCTAATCCCGGTTACCTCATCAACAACATAAGCCCCTAGTCTTAACTGCACACTCTCAAGTTGCAAAGACTCTAATACATTCCACTTCCAACTCTCCCCAGAATTCTAGAGATCACACACACGTACCAAGTCTCCACCATAGCCAACATCGGATACAACATGATCCCAAAGTGGCTCATTTAACAGCCAAATATTATCCCATAACCGTGTATGTCTACCATCCCCAATAACCCATCGCAGACTTCCTTAATTCCAATGAGTATACTGCGAAAGATTGCTGAAGAACAGCTCGAACCTCTCATCCAAGCAGGGTCAAAAGACGAACGAATCCTATATTTAGACCGCATCAACCCAGCCCATAAGCTTGTATCATCATTTAATAATCGCCAACCTAACTTACCAAGGAAAGCTTTGTTCATGTCCGAAGTAGTTCATACCTAAGCCTCCTTCATTTTTCCTCTTACAAACTTGTTGCCAATTTGAAGATGAATTCGTTTACTTTCATTTGTATCCCCCCCCCACAAAAATGAACGCAATACACGATCCAAGGCCTTGAGTATTGACGAGGGAAGCATGACAATACTCATTGTGTGTATTGGAATAGAAGATAAAACCGACTTAACAAGTGTTAACCTACTAGCCATGCTTAATGTGTGTCTTTTCCATCCGGCTAACTTCGACGTCACCCGCTCTAGCACTAATTTGAAAGTATCCTTATTGATCTGTTTCTATAAACCGGTATCCCTAAATACTTTCCCAGATCCAGAGTTTAAGCAATCCCATTCTCCATGCTAATATCCCGCTCTAAATCTTCTCCAACATATTTTGAGAAATAGATTTTTGACTTTTGTAGATTGACTTTCTGACCCGATGCAGCACAAAAGGTATCCAAAACTCTTCGGATAACTTGGATTTGGCCAACAAAGGCTTCTGCAAAAGTATCAAATCGTTCGCAAAACAAATAAGCGAAAGCTTTGGAACACCCCTAAACAAAGCTATTGCTTTCTATGTACCATTTCCTACAGATGTATCAATCAAATGACACAACCGTTCCATACACAAGACGAATAAATAAAGGGACAATGGGTCACCTTGTCTTAACCTGCGAGACAGAGAAAAAACTTCAGTCATCTCACCATTCCATAAAACCTTCATCTTTAGATTACATATGGTTTGCATGATCCATTGTCTTCAATCTGAAGATAAACCCAACACCCGTAACGTATCCTCAAGAAAGTCCCAACGTATTCGATCATATGCCTTCTCCAAGTCCATCTTAAGAAGCATCCAACCTTTTTGCCCTGTCTTGCGAGTCATCGAATGAACCACCTCTTGCACCACAACTACATTTTTGGTACTAAGCCGTCCCGGGATAAAGGAAAATTAAACAGGACCAATGACCTTTGGCATAATTGACTTCAAACAAAGTCCCATCATCTTTGGTATAATTATAAACAACACATTACACAACCCAATTGGATGAAATTGTGTAAGCAATTCTGGCTTATCAACTTTCGGTATCAGAACTACGAGCGCATCATTAGCACCACTCGGTAACACACTCGGTCAAAAGAAATCCAACACAAAATCAGTAACCGAAGGACCTACCACCTCTCAACATTCTTGGTAAAAAATTGCCTAAAACCCAACCGGCTCAAAAGCTTTGATTTTCCCTAAACATCGAACCGCTTTCTCTATCTTCACCAAAGTGAATGGTCGAGCTAACATCTCTTTATCTTTTTCTGATAAATCCACAAAGCTCGCTGATGGTAACATCACTTAAATTCCTGCCACATCATCAAGCGAATAGAGATTTCTATAATACTATATAGCAAGCCTTTCCAGCTCAAAAATATCCGAAATCCAGTTCCCATCAGCTTGTTTCAAGATCTCAATCCGATTTCGCCTTCTCCGAATAATCGTAGATGTATGAAAATTTACCGTATTACGATATCCAAAAGAAATCCACTTCTCCCGCGATTTCTGAAACCACATCTCTTCTTGCTTTAACAACACATCAACTTGTTTCGATAGTTCATCTACACGTCGTAGTAAAGATTTTGAAACCGCCACATCAAGAGACTCTTGAACTCTCTTTAGTTCATCCATAAGCCTCTCTTTATGTTTCTTAATGTCACCAAAGACCTCCCAATTCCATTTCTTAAGAGTTTGTTGGAGCTCTTCCAATACTTTTGGTGTTAAAAGCGAACCATTCCACGGAAGCGACATCAATTCCTTAAACCCTTCATGAGAAAGCCACACAGCCTCAAACCTGAATGCTCTTCTCCTTGGATTTCTCAACGTGTTAGGAAAAAGTTTTCAATAAAGGGGTGTATTATCCGAAGCCAAGAAAGTTAGATGAGTCACTGAAGCGTCTTGCCATTTCAGCCTTGCCGTAACATTACACAAAATTCTATCTAACCTCTTCGGAATACAAGTCGTGATCGAATTACCCCTTCTCCAAGTAAATTGACCACCCTTAAAACCCATAATAATGAGTAAAGACTCACTAATCCATCGGCCAAATTCTAAAGAATCACCAGACAATTGGCCATTACCACCACTTCTCTCATCGAGCCTGACAATTATATTAAAATTATCTCCGATAATTAAAGGCTCGGATACTGCAAGAATAATATCTTGCAATATAATCCAAAGATCCTGATGTCTATATACCGAAGGCGCCGCATACACCATAATGACATGAAAAACCTCCAAGTTATCCAAAATTCGAACATAAATATATTGTTCCGATGATTCCACCACTGAGACAATACCCAAACCATCTCGCCAAAGAAGCCAAATACATCTGCCCCCACAACTTCCACTCTAAAAGAATTCGCAAACCCCAAGCCTCGATAAATACGACTTGCATTGTTACCGCCCGCATGGATCTCAAAAATAACTTACAAATCAGTAGTATTCCTCTTCAATATATAACGAATAGATCTTCAGAAGTTAGGTTTATTTGCCCCCCCAAAAATAAAGCATTCATCATAAACAAACTGTATGAAAAATAGAGAACTACCGGGACGACCCATCACCCTTGCATGGATTCCTCTGCCTCTTTAATAGCAGGCATTGAATCCCCCAACATCTTTACTTCACGATCATCACACCCTAGAGATTGAACACCATCCATATCCAGAATATTACTCACTATGTCAACGCTAGTACACTCCTTCTTCCCTAGCGCTACCACAGATTGAATATCTGAAGTAGGATCACGAAACCAACAAAGAACCTTCTCTGCTTGGCGTGCGCGTTTACTCATTATTATCAACCCCGACTCCTCATTCACTGGACCAAAGACCAATCCACGAGACAGGCAACTCTGTTTAAACTCCTTTCATTTTGGACCAGTCCGGACAATAGCTTTACGAGGGTTAACTAATTTATCTTTCCCATCTCCTTGACCATTATCTGCTTGCATCTCCAAAGACACATCCCCAGAGTTATTCTCACTTGCAGACCACACTCTCATTCTCTCTATTCCCCACCTTTTGTAGGTTAATCGACTTCAATCATTAGCAATAACCTTTGCCTCCAAACTCGTGAAACGATTGGACGTAACAATAACTCCCTTCTTCATGGTAATTGAAATATCCACAAGTGCATGCCTAGACCTTACACGTGACTTATTCCCTTTAGTAACTAACTCCGACTCCAACTTCTTATCACCATGAACATCCGGTACAACAAAGTTTTGACGTTTCACACTCGGTGATCCACCGTTCCCACCAAAGTCCGAACCAAAGCCAAAAGGTTTCCCGTTAGCATCTCGCTTCGAGGATAAAGCTACCTCAACCCCTTTTACCATGCCAATAGAATCTCTAGCTCCCAAAATTAAAACCCCACTACTATCTTGCGGTACAGATGTCGACACCGGCGGTACATTATTCAACACCACTCATTCACCATTAGATGAGTTCGAGGCATTAACACTAGCTACCAACTTATGCGGACAAGAATGAACAAGATGGCCATATATACCATAGAGAGAACAAATAGAATTCAAGCCTTCCTACTCGATAAAATAACGCTCATCGTTAATCAAGATAGTACCCTTGAGAGGCTTCAAAAGATCAACCTCAATGCAAATACGTGCAAAACGAACCCTCTCAAAGTTCAATGTAGGAAGATCAATCTTCACTGAATTTCCAATACCACTAGCAATCTTCAACATAATAGCCTGGTGATAAAAGTTAGCTGGAATATCAAGGACACGAACCCACACTAGAGTCGTTAAAATATCATCATTACGAGGATTAAAATCTAGACACCATGCCTGAACCATAAGCTCACCTCCAAAAACCCTCAAAGAACCCCCAGACAGAGCCAACAAATACTCCTTCTCATCCGCAAAACGCACCATAAAAAAAACCCTAGGGAGATCAACTACACTCATCCCACCCTTTGGTTTCCAAAGATCCATTAACTTCATCTGTAAAGGAAGCAAGGTAACATTACGTCCCAAAACTTTTACAAGCATGCAATTATTCCATAAACGATTCATTGCTAGTAGCACCTCATGATAAATTGACACCGCAGCCTCACCCTCCTTACCATTTGGAAAATCCACCCGAACCTTATCATTCACAAAATTTCCATCAATCAATTCCTCAGGTCTCAAGCGACCAGTATAACCTCCAAAGTTAACTCTATCCGCCTATGAAATCCGCTTCGTCACATCCGGAGGCGCCGCCCAATCAACTGCATCTGTCATGTTCGTGTCCTGTATGTGAGCCTTCGTAACCCTAATCGCCGCCATTCCTCTTTTTCCCTAACCTCGTTATTGTCAAAAAGCTGAAATATTAAACACCAAAATGTTTGGGAAAACATTTATTGGAGAAAAGATGCTGGAAATAGTCTCAATTTTCAACTTAATGTGCATTTTTGATACCAGACCTCGCACAGCTTAACCTGTTAAAGGTCAACTACACGTATGGATCATGAAGCGAAAAAGGGCCGGGAGCACACATACTCAACACGTAACAATCTTCCGTGCTGAGCTGAATAAAGGGGAGAAGTTTGAGATGCCATGTGGAGAAACGGAAGAATAAACACAAAACAGTTATGAGGAGCAAACTGAAAGGCGATGAATTAGGGAAAGTAGTTGAAGTCTCGAAGTACAAAAAGGAGACGAGACGAAAGGAAGGAGGACACAGAAAAAAACATTAATAGAGATACTAGGCCAAACAAAACCCTTTTCAGTTTCCAATCAATTCTTGTAGCCCGATTTTTGTTCATTTATAAAATTAAATTTAATAATCTCGTTCTCTTTTAGATTCGTTAGCTCATTTATAGTTAAATTTTGGCTGATTGATTGTAGCATCATCAATTTGGCACCCACCGTGGGACGATATTCGTTTAGAAACTAGATCCTTACACCGACTGACGATCTAAGAGCACGAGAAGATGATCATGACAGCGCATATCCCTTTGGGTCGTCGCACAATAAGGATGACCCAATCCACCTCAATCTTCTGAAAACAAGGTGGAGCCAGATTTGACAAGCGATTTGGAAACATTGATCACATATCAACGTCAAACTCGCTGAATACCAGATTTGACAAGCGATTTGGCAATGTTGACCGAACAAAACCGCTAAACTATGGCGAGAAATCAATAGCCCATGGCTCAATTCGATCAGCAAGAACAGGAGCTCTGATAGCAAATCCTTCGATTGCAAAATCTAATGCCGGGTTCCATAAACCATAGTGACGAATCCTCAATCGATTTGAGATCACCACCAGTTGGATTACCCTATAGTATTCTGCGAGGGACACCTCCTTCATCGCCTGAAAGATCAGTGCGTAACTGAGTAACGTGGTCGGATATGTCAGACTCAAATAGAGAACCGACTACCCCCAAATAATCTGGGATCATTTCAATCAGGCGAAGTAGCGCCTCTCGCGGCCAGAAATCTTCTCGTGGCCAGAAACCTTAATCGGGTCACGATCAGGTCACCGGTTTGAGTAGCACATCAAATCACCCAAACAATTCAAAGGCTAATAAACCAATTAGCTTGTGTCCAAGCTGAATGCCAAACGCTCTGGTCACGAATAGCCCTTGGGCCCTAGGCAGACATTCCCGATGTAGAACAGGTCAATAACACAGAGGTAAACAAGCTTCGAGAGACGGTTCTTCGTAATGTGATGGTGCAAGATATTATGAAATCTCAATATCATAGGAGACCACCTCAGCTCCAGAGATAAATAGGGTGATAGAACAAACGCGCTTCACCCTATTTACTCAAAGGATAACTGATACTTATATCAGAAAATGTCAGAAATACAAAGGTCCCAACTTACTCAAGAAATTCTTATCAGGTCGCGCACCTTAGAACCTTCCACTTAGTAGTGAATCGATCCCATTTGGTGGGAGAAGAAAAAGACGTTGGGTATTGCAAATTGTCTTCTAAAAATCTTGCTGGGGCAGCCCTAGATTAGTTCTCTTCACTCCCACCAAACTCGATTGATGGATTTTAGTAGCTCGCTAAAACTTTTCTTAAGAACTATTTGATTTTCATTGAAAATAAGCAGGATTGCGATGCTTTGATGAACATGATTCAGCAAAAATTTGAACCACTGCGCAAGTATATCGGGAGTTTTAAAGACATAAAGGCCAGATGTGCCAATGTAACAGAAAAAATGGCCCTCGTTGCCTTGTGACGAGGAATATGGCGATCTGGAGCTTTCTGTCACAATTTAAGTGTCCGAACTCCCACTTCATTAGATGCTGCACTTCTTCATGGATGTTATTTCGCTGTTTGGGAAAAGATTCGCTTTAGAAGTTTAAGAAACCAAACGTGAAGGATTCAAAATCTACGGGAAATAAGCAGACTGAACCCGGATAGGGGAAACACTCCTACGCTGTTGGCAATACCACCGCACAAAGGAAAGGGGGAAAAGACACTGAGAATTTTTGCGATTACCACCAAGCCAAAACACATTCCTTGGAAGAGTGTAAAGTTGTAAAATGGCTAAAGGAGCAAGACAAGTGGAAAGATGGACTGGCAAAAGAAAACGATAATAATCGGCGAGAATGACCTCCTGTTAAACAAAAACAAAATCCCAAGCTCGAGAAATCTGACTTGATAGATTCCCCATCCCTGAAACCGAGGATCAATTTTATAAGTAGGAAAGTGGAATCTCTCCAAAAATGTGCACCAGTGTTAATGTTCGGTCCATACCACACCTTAACATTCAAAGAAAGCGAAACTTTGACGTTGGACAAACTGCACGACGATGCACTGATAATTACACTAGATGTAGGTGGATTATAAGTGCATCGTATCATGGTGGATATATGCAGCCAAGTTGACCTCCTCTTCTATGACGCCTTTAGACGAATGGGTTTCAGCCTAGACAAGCTAGAAGGCGGAAAAATGTCGCTGACTAAATTAACTGGCGATACATACATGTCCCTCAGAACAGTCTCACTTCTAGGAATCGCCGATGGGTCTGAAAGATCGTGAGTTTTGTTATAATAAAAAGCCAGCACTGTACAATGCAATACTTGGAAGGCCATGGATCTATTCAATGAAAGCAATCCCATCGACCTATCACCAATGCGTGAAATTCCATAAAGAAAATGGAACCATCAGCATGGTGCGCGAGAGTCAGAAAGTGGCTAGATGGTGCTACGGAGAAACCTATCGTCGGATGCAAAACAATTCGTTATAGCAACTACAGCTTGATGTGGCTTTGCTGGAGGAATCCCAAAAAAATTGAAAAAAATTGGTGAGATAACGAAGCTGCATATCTTGCAGGTTGAGCCAATACCAATAGATCCCAATGATCTAAACAAAATAGTCAATCTCGAGGATGACCTCGACCCAAAAATACAAGAAGACCTAACCAGTTTTCTCCAACATAACATATAGACCTTGGCTTGGTAAGTGGTGGAAATGCCCGGGATCGATTCATCAATCACCCTGCATGAACCAAATGTGGATCCGACATTCAAACTGGTAAAACATAAAAAGGCAAAAACTAGGTCTCAAAAAAGCAAAAGCGGTATGGGAATAAGTGGCCAAACTACTGAAGAATGGATCAATCCATAAAGTAAAATACCTCGATTAGCTAGCCAATCCGATAGTAGTCAAAAAGAAAACTGGGAATTGGAGGACTTGCGTGGATTCTACAAACTTAAACAAGACATGCCTTAAAGATAGTTATCCTCTCCCGCACATCGAGCGACTAGTCAAAGAGACAGCAGGGCACAATTTTTGTCGTTCATGGATGCCTTTTCCGGCTATAATCAAATCTTAATGCTCCTAAACAATTAAGAGAAAACAGAATTCATAACCGACGATGGCAGCTATTGTTATAAGGTAATGCCTTTCTGGCTAAAGAATGTCGTAAAAACATATAAGAGGTTAGTGAACAAGATGTTCGCAAACCAAATTGGAGAATCGATGGAGGTCTACATCGATGACATGTTGGTCAAATCGTAACGCGCAACCAATCATGTGGTGCAACTAAAAGTAAGTTTCAACATACTTAACTAATACAGAATGAAACTAAATCTAGCGAAGTGTTCATTCAGGGTAAAATCAGGAGAACTTCTAGGGTACCTCATAACCGAGAGAGAAATCAAGGTGAACCCCAAACAAATAGAGGTTTTCTTGTGAATGTCATCGCCAAAGAACACCCGTGAGGTGCAACGATTGACTAGGAAAATCACGACCTTAAACCATTTCGTTTCAAGGTCGACCGACAAATCTCTCCCCTTTATACTCTTAAAGAGGATCAAAAAGTTCAAGTGGGGTGAAGAATGTGAGAAAGCTTTCAATGAATTGAAAACCTATGTCACCCAACCTCTGGTGCTGGCAAAGCCAATCGACGGGGAAGAATTATACTTATACCTCACTGTATCGCAAGACGTAGTCAGCGGAGTCCTCGTGTGAGAGGAGCGAAATGAACAGAAACCAATATACTATATTAGTAAGACGCTGGTGGATGTCGAAATGCGATACCTAATAATGGAAAAATTGGCTTTAGCGCTAGTAAACTCGGCGTACAAGCTGAGAGCATATTTCCAATCCTATACTATCGTGGTAATGACTTTGTAACCATTGCGGTCAGTTCTCCATAGCCTAAGTCACTCGGGAAAGCTCACTAAATGTGCTGTAGAGCTAAGTGAGTACGATATCGAATATAAAATGAAAACAAGTGCAAAGTCACAAGTTTTAACAGATTTCTTAATCGCACTTATACAACCCAAAGATCGGACTGGAGTCCCAGACGCCACATGGAGGTTGTATATGGATGGGGCCTCGTCCTGATCGGTGGTAGGATTTGGAGTCAGATTTGTGCACCACAAGGTGAACTCATCGAATACTCATGCCGGCTAGGCTACGGTGCCTTGAAATAGCGATGCAGAGTATGAAGCAATTATAGTATGGCGGAGGATAGCGACCAGCCTAGGAATTAAAGATATTATAGCCTATAGTGACTCATAAATAGTTACGAGGCAGGTCCAGGGTGCATATGAGGCAAAGGAAAACTCGCCCACAAGGCGATAACTAAGTTTAAAAAATTTGTGCCAATGCATATTCCGCGGATGGAGAACTCGGCGGCAGACGCACTAGCAGCTTTGGAAATCAACTAGCGAGCCTCTGATCAAGAGGGTCATCATGGTGGAGTACCTCAAAAAGTCAAGCATTGACACCAGCAACCATGTAATGGTAATGGTAACAATGATGGCGAGGAGGACTCAGACAAGGAGGATCTACAGATCTTCGATGCGGAAGATTAGAGAATTCCAATCATTCACTATATACAATTTGCGAAAACCAGAGGACAAATGGTAGGCCCAAAAACTAAAAATCAAGATCACAAGCAACTGTCTGATCGGGGATCATTTGTACAAAAGGAGCCCAATGGGATTTGATCTACTTTGCGTAGGACCAGACCCTGACAGTCCATACAAAATAGCACAGCAAATGGTAAAAGTACACAGAGGATTCTACGGAAGCTACTTAAGAGGTCGAACTCTCATGCTAAGGATCAAAAGGCAGAGCTACTATTGGCCCATGATACTAAATGAAAACAATAATTATGCTAGAAAGTGTAAAAAATGTAAGCATCATGCATTTACAATAGAAATACCGAGTGAAGAACTCGAAACAAGCCAAATTACATACCTGTTTATGCGATGGGTTATGGATATCATAGGGCCGCTAGAACCATATAGGAAGCAAAGACTCCGCTTCGTACTAGTAGTCACTAACTACTTTACAAAATGGGTGGAGGCAGAGGCGTACCAACAAATAACATAATATCAAGTAAAATATTTTATGTGGAAAAATGTGATCTATCGATACAGATTACCGGACAAAATCATAATAGATAACAGAACCAACCTAACTTTCGAGCCTCTGTGACAAATGGCAGATACGACTAGGAACGTTGATGCCAAGGTATCCGCAAGTGATATGCCTTATTTTTATCGATTTTTAACCCTTTTTCTATGGTTTTATTGATTCAAAGCACATGTTTTAGATTCTTTTAGTCCTTGATCGAGTCTTTTCACTATTATGGCCATATGTCACATTTGGAGAAAATGAGTTGTTTTGAAGTGAAAACGAGCATATGGAGATGCAGAATCATGAAGAAGCATTAAATGTTTTGCTTCCTTTGAAAGAATTCCCACTATTGGATCGAGCTGAAATTTGGACATAAGATAGCCACGTGAGTTAGCTTTTATTTGGAGGTCGTTCAAGGGCAATCAGATAAGCGGTTAGGAAGATATGACGATCTTATCAAAGATATATCATTCTGGCCGATAACAGACGGGATTGACTCATCCGATCCTGGATCGACCTGATAGAAGAGTCGCCTGACCTGTATATCGACATGCCCACCTCAGATCGACCGATCTGACCTTGTTTCGCGAGAAACCCTGAATTTTTCATATTTCTTCTGGTTTAACTTATTTTGTATCATAACGTGTTTGGCCTATAAAAATTAGGTCTAGCCACCTTTTAGGACAACCTTCTGTTCTCTTTTCATTATTCGACTTTTATGTTTTGTTCTTGTAACCTTTGGGGAGAAGATCTCATCCTCCACAACTCTTTGGAGAAGATTTCTGAACCCTTTTCTATTTTAATTTAGTTTAATTATGTTTATATATTCTTCTTCTTTGTTTGTTCTTTCTGCTATGTTTGAGTAGTTTATTAATCAGGTCTACGATTTTCTAGGAATTTAGCAATTAATGAATTCGGAACAAATAGGGCTCGATCTTGTGTGTTCTCCATCTAAGACTGTGTTTAATGCTTAAATTCCCTTGATCACATAGTACATGATCTTAGGTTATTTAACTCCCCAAAAGCTTGTTAGATGCCTGAACTAGCTTAGAGGAGTTGTCTACCCCAGATCGACCGATCTGACCCTGTTTTGCGAGAAAACCCTGAAATTTTCATATTTCTTTCGGTTTAACTTATTTTGTACCTGAACGTGTTTGACCTATAAAAACTAGGTCTAACCACCTTTTAGGACAACATACTTTTCACTTTTCATTATTCGACTTTTATGTTTTGTTCTTGTAACCTTCGGGGAGAAGATCTCATCCTCCACAATTCTTTAGAGAAGATTTCTGAATCCTTTTCTATTTTAATTCAATTTAATTATGTTTATATATTCTTCTTCTTTGTTTGTTCTTTCTACTATGTTTCAGTAGTTTATTAATCAGGTTTAGGATTTTTTAGGGATTTAGCAATCAATGAATTAAGAACAAATAGGACTCGATCGTGTGTGTTCTCCATCTAAGACTGGGTTTAATGCTTAAATTCGTTTGATAACTTAGTATATGATCTTAGTTTGTTTAACTCTCCTAAAGCTTGTTAGATGTCTGAACTAGCTTAGATGAGTAATTAGTCCTTAACCAATGAAAGCTGATGTTAAGGATAGTTATGGACCTATTAGACAAATTCGATAATGCATGTTTACATCTCTAGGGCCAAACGACAGTTTAGGATTTCTAAATTATTAGACATAGTAGTTGACACCACAACCGTGGGTTTACTAGAAATTTATGTCTCAGTCGAAGATTGGTTGAATGAATTTCCTGAATTGATTTTCTATTTCCCGATTAATTCCATGTACCTGATGCTTTTCTATTTGTTGAATTCACATCGTTTATTGTTTGGTTTAGTTTCCACCTTTATTTGATTTTTCTTAGCTTTACTCTAGAGATTGATAGTGTAACTATTGGTCTTCGTGGATTTGATCCTTAAGTATTACTTCGTTTGCTGTGCAATTGCATAGATTCATAAGGTTAAAACCTAAGTGTATCAGCAAGGCAACAGACTCGCCAAAGCAACAAACAAGATAATACTGAATAACCTTAAGAAGCGATTGAAAGCCAGAAAATCACTTTGGTCAGAAAAACTCAATAGCTTGCTCTCGGTGTGTCGGACGACCCCTAAAAGTGCAACACAAGAAACAATCCCCTGCCTCAGAAGAGAACTCTCGCCAGGTAAAAAAAACATAAATTATCGGCTCGCCGCCGATAACTTAGATCTCATCGATGAATGGAGAGACCAAAAACTAATTAGAATGCAAAACTATCAACAAACGATAGCGCGCTTCTACAATTCAAAACTTAAACCAAGGAAATTTTGGCAAGGAGAACTCGTTCTAAGAAGAGTATTTGAAAATACTAAAGAGCTCAATGCCGGAAAATTAGGAGCGACCTGGACAGGACCGTACCTAATTTCCGAAGTTATACCAAAAGACGATTATAAGTTGAAAAACGCCGAAACAAGGGAAAGTCGGGCCACGGCCATGGAACGTAATGAATCTTAAAAATTCTACGCCTAGACTCATTTTCCGAAATCCTAAAGAACTACGAGAGGCTTGATCCCTATTTTGGGTACGTAGGCAACAAGACTGTCGAACCCAGCCTAAACTAAACCAAAACAAAAAGAAGGGCAACGTGAAACTAACTCCTAAGACCGTCATTTAGAAAGGATTTCTGTTAAAAAGATAATAGAAATGCAAAGTTAAGTACAAAAACAATACGAACATAAAGGATAGTCCATGTGTTTACAACCAAAAATAAAAACAAGTAAAAGGTGAAACTTAAGCACCAACTTCGCGGTGCTCCTCATTGATTAGATCCCCACCAAGCTGCTCAGGCTCTGGATCGTGAACCTCCTCCACATGCTGTTCAAGGGGAATCGTCTCCTCCACGCGCTGCTCAAACACCTATGTTTCCTCGTTCTGTCCCCCGTCTTTAAGAGCAACACCACCTCCCGTTATCTCGGTGAGATCCGCCTGAAGTAGAATTTTGTCTCTTGCGGTCTCGAAAGGGTCAACCGAAGCATTATCATTCTCTATCGCGGCTGTGGACTAGAGAACCCCAAAATCCGTGGAACCACCAAGTAGACCCGAGAGCTGCAGAAAAGAAAGATCAACGAGAACGAGATCAGGCTCCTTAACGTAGTGAGACTGAATACAATCTCTCCTACTTTGCAGTTGGGCTAGTTCATCCCTTAAAGCTTGTTGGCTGGAAAATTTCCCGCTTAAAATCTCCTCACTAAAATCAAGGTTAGCAGCAATCTAATGGTACTCACAGATAAGCTCTCACTCTAGCTCTTTACGATCCCATTTGGCCTTAAGGTAATCAACTAATCTAAGATACTCTATATCAAGTTGGCGGGCCCCAACAAGAGCTTCTTGGTCCTTATGGCGCTTCAGCTCACGGAGCTCAACCTCAAGCTCAGAGAGGCGATTTTCAGCCTTAAGCCTCTCCATATCAACCTTATCTTTCTCGCCCTCAAGCAAGGAGTTCTTCGACCACATTTCAACTTTATCGCGACAAAGCTAAGAGCACTGGTCTTGAAGGTGGGAGCATTGATATTTGAGAGAGTCAAATGACTCTTTAGGCGCGGCATCGCAGAGCTTAAACTCCAAAGAGCCACAAGATTTGACGGCGTCATTAAGGCATTAATTAATCAAAAAAAGCAACATGTAACGCAGGCAATCAGTAAAACAAAAAGGCACGCATGCTAACTATAAAAAGTATATAATAAAACAAATCTAACCCAAGAAAATGAATGCATCAAGGAGACGAAGATTTCTTTCCCCATTATATTCTCCAAGGGAACCAAAGGAGATTGTGGGTCCCTAAAGCAATTGAAGAACTTCGCTGCCACCGTGGGAATGCTAAGAAGAGCATCGTAGTCAACGTGATCCCAGGTGGAGGCCGACGAAGAGGGAGCACCACGGTCCCCAGACAGGGCAAAAAGGGCAGACCTAGGCAGAATAAACGAATTTTTAGGCGCACCTTAAAGCGCAGTGCGTCAGAATATTCAACTGGCTCCGGATCACTAAGGACCAGTGTTCGGCGAGGGCGCTTCGCGAGCAGAGTGTTATTAGAATCAGTTCGTGACAGAGAATCCATGAGGATAGAGGAGCACAAAATAACAGCCAGCGGGCTCGTTGGAGATGGCATGAAGCGCCCAGCATCGCCTCAGCCAAAGTCATTAATAGACCCGAGGGCCTTGAAGGATTTCATGAGAGGCATATCAGTAAAGCGCGAGTCGCGCAACCTTTTAACCTTTTTCGAAGCCTTGGATGAGCTAGAAGTTTCATGAGTGGTGGGAAGAGGTCGAACAGTGCAAACAACTAAGAACCAGGTTAAACAAAAAATATTCAACCTCCCTTTTATCTAAGTAAGAAAACTCATGACAAAAAAAAATTATAGGAAGCAGACAAGGGCGCAGACACTTTGGATCAACCTGATTGCATTGAATATGCGAGACAACGAGAAAGAACTCCACGAAACCTCCCCGTCGTGAAGTCTCAAGGTAATTCTCTCTAACACCTTAGTATACGAGACTGATAAACTATCTATCTAAACAAAGCAAACAGAAAGCACAATCAGAATTGAAAAAAACCAAGCAAGTCCTGTAAAGAGAACAAACTACTACAATAATAAGAATAAACTCAAAACAAAGAGTATCAACCAGGTTTCAATCCCCATGAGCAATTAAACAATGTAGGGTCAAAATCCCTAATCGATTCGGGCGACAGCTCGAGAGTAGCATTGGTCTTTACCGAGTATAAATTGAAAATTTCATAGGCTGGCATTTACATCCCAACCTCGACTCCCCTAACAAGCATCCCTAGAAGCATGTGAAGCATCGAGGGGCACATTTGAGAGCACGAAGTCTCCAGACCAATTAAAACACGATTTAAGGAGGTTGAGAAAGAAAAATAAAGAGAGCAATCAGCAAAGTAGACATCATAGGCGCATCCCCACCCCGGGAGGAGGAGATTCCCGGGTGAGCGGAGTACCAAAGACACTGATTTTAACACCTACCGGAAACCTGTACCTCATCTGGAGATCAGCGAGCTCCGCCTCATAAAGGGTTGACGGGACATGAGCATAATGATCATGGGCAAGATGTATATTAGGAGGACCTAACCTAGATACAGAAATTCGGCGGAGACCGCACTTTGGTATCAAGTATTTTACACCGATTTTACCAAGGTGATCGTAATCCAGACCAACCTCCTCTAAGAAATTTGGAGAAGCCTCCGATGAAGAACTGGACGTGCTTTCATCGCCAAAAGCATGAGAACTTTCATCCTTGTCAGACTCGGAAGAGGTTTTTCGGGAGTGACTCGATATTGTGATAATTGCAAAAAAAAAAAAAAGCAAAACAAAGACGACAAACAGGAGAATACGAGAATTGAAACTACCAGAAAACGAAAGGCTATAATCGCAGTTAATACGAAGAAGTCGAAATCGAAAAATTAGAAACGAAAGGAGAGAGATTACTTTCAGTAAATGGCGGAACCTTGAACTTAAATGAGAAAACAAAAGGAAGTTATACCGAGAAGAAAAAACCATCGGGAACTGCCTAGAAGAAGACAATCACCGTACGTGTGTCAACGATCGAATGATGCGGTAGTAGCCGGTGAAAAATCAACATCCAGAATTAATGACGGCTCATTTCAAAAAAGGGTGATCCAATGTATCATAATCATCAGCCAAATCTAACGGCCGAGATCCAAAGACCTTTCAAGTCACGCCGCATGAATCAACGGTTAAGATCAAAATAGCTTTATCCAATCGGTATTAATTAATCACTGCCCGTGTAGCCCGACCAACGAGTAAGGCAAAGTGGCTAAGATCCAATAGCCAGGCTCCAATGGTCTCTCTAAAAAAGCAACAATAACAAAGACAAACTTACGTTTCAATGAGTAACCCAACAGAAGATGCTCTTTAGGAATGTCATCGAAACTATCGAGCAAACTAACGATGAAAACATAAGGCGCAATTACACAAAATCAAGATAACAACCAAACATCGCGCCAATAAGACGACGCAACAAAGGAATCTCTCTAAGAAAAATTCCTAATCTCTCAAACGCAGTAAAGCGCAGAATAAATACAAAACAAGGAACTTCGTAAAGCGGAAAATCCACAAAGAAAATAAAAAGGATAAGTCAAGGCTATGACTTTACGTCAAAGCCGCATATACAATAATAATAACAAACGAAATAACGAGAAACGATTTGCATTAAACAAAACTCGCCCGAGTAACGAAACTACAAATCCAAAATTAATAAGCATATAATAAGAGCAAGTAAAAGTATTATTAAGGCAAATTAATGCCAACATTGCGCAACGAACACGTTTGAAAGATGTGAAAACAAAAAAACGAGAAAGAAAAGAAAATAAAACCACCGAAATGAGTCGTTAAAATACGACTAAGGAAAGCCTAATCGACACGACCGTGCAGCGAGCATGGTTTATGATTACTCCGAACTTATTCACCCTAGAAGGAATCCAGTGAACGTCAATTTTAATTCATGGCACCGGTATCTCCCGAGGAAGAAGGATGAAGCCTAGGACTGGCATCCAGAAGCTCAAACCTACCCTCCATGGCATCAAGCTCAAGCTCTTCATTCTTATACTTCGCCTTGAGCTCACTGATCGAAAGAGTTCCATGATTGATCATGTTGATAAGGGAAAGTCACGCCTTAGTACAAGCTTGGCGTATATGAAAGGCCTAACGCTCTTTCTAACGCATGGACTTCGCTTTAAAACAAGCGCGATAACTTTTTTCCTTGGCAAAAAACTTGTCCTTAACAGCCCTAATGGCCTCAGCGACAGCCCTAATGGCCTCAGCGACAGCCCTGTCACGAGCTTCGCACATCTTTTTCTTCTCCTCACCCAGAGTGGTAGAGAAATTGGCAGCAACAACCTCAGCTTCTACAAGCTGTTTCTTGAGATTAGCAACCTCGGCTTTGAGCTGATCAGCCTTAACCACGCGTTTCAGTAACTTATTATTCAGATCATGAACGGAGTCGGCAAGCTTGGAGATAGACCGATTCGATGCCTGAGACTTCTTCGGAGGAGGCGGATGATTGACACCGTAATCGTAATTAGAAATAAGCTTGTTAACAGCACCCATCATCTACGGAACCCGAACAAAGGAGTCAGCCACACCTTCGGGACGTGAAAGTAATTAAAAAAACAAAGAGAAAAGCATACTTATGAGACCAACAACATGAACCATGTCGATGTAATCCATATACTTTAAGCTATCAAGTGGAGGAAGTGAGCAGCCTTTCGGCTTACAATGACAAAAAAATGATCCCCATACTTCGACAATCGTTGACGATGAGCCACCTACGGTCATGCTTAAATCCTTAGCATAGCGAGATCCGCTCCCTGACCCCGAAGCATCTTGAGATTTCTTCTCAGCGCAATCACTGCCAGGCGAAGCAGCCCGAGCCCACTTCAGAGATGGTTTGTGATCCCCGTTGACTTCGACTGGGGAAGCACCTACGTCGATAGAAAAATCATTCAGAATAAATGCAAAGAACTTCTCCCTCCATCCGTCTTCACAATAGGGAAGCCTGGTCACAATTTTACACCCGTTCTTAGGAACGAGGTAAAAGTAAGACCGACGGCCACAACGTTTGATCGAAAACAACTGCTGGAAGGTCGCCAGACATATCATTTTCACACTCTGACGCGAGAGTAAAAAGGGCGAGAGAAAGGCAAACAAAAGAAGGCGTAAGCTGGAAAATCGAAAGGCCAACCGAGTAAATCAATTCAAGGAGTGGAGAGGGAATCAGAAAGATAAGGTTACAAACATCAAAATAGAGGGTTGATCCAAATATATAATGATTAGGAACGCTTTTCGGCGAGGTAGGGAGACAAAGATCAATTGACCCAGAAACATGGTGACCCAGGAACATTAGCGGCTCGGCATGCGATCGTGAACTGCGATCCAAACCACCGGTGTTATTACAATGGGGCCGAGATTTTGACCCGACTAGAGCATCGAGGCTATTTGATTCACTAGATGAAGGCATGATTGAAAAATAAAGAGGATAAAGAAGACAGACAGAAAAGCGAAAGAAGGAATTTCAAGGAAAGTAAGAAAAGAGGAACATAGCA
This sequence comes from Lepidium africanum, assembly GCA_900406405.1. Taxonomy (NCBI): domain Eukaryota; kingdom Viridiplantae; phylum Streptophyta; class Magnoliopsida; order Brassicales; family Brassicaceae; genus Lepidium; species Lepidium africanum. The sequence continues at coordinate 95,374 of OVAX01000150.1, forward strand.
GAAGAAGTTCAAATACTAGAGATGGAAAATGGAATTCAAACCGTTTCCGCTACCAAGAGAAGAAATAGATGACAATTATAGACTCAAAGAGTAACTGTGCATGATGTAAGAAAGAAGCAGTACCTTAGAAACCTCAAATGGCGGCTAAAGCAGAATGATTCTCTTAGGTGTCAAAGAAGCGTAGGGGAATCTAGCATGAAGCATCATTATTCATAAGGAAAGAATGATAAGGTCAACAAAAAAATATGAAAGGTTCGAGATAGATAAGCTCGAACTTAACGAGTTTTCAAATTCAAAAAAGTAAACGTCATGTGATACCATAAGACACGGAGAGAAGGGTAATATTGCAACAACTTCCCTAGCGAACACGCTAAGAAAGCTGGGGGGAGGCAATTGTTGGTACAAGGCTTCGCACAGCTCAGCCCGCTAAAGGCCCACTAAGCGTATGCATCATGAAGCGGAAAAGGGTTGGGAGCACACATACCCAACACGTAACAATCTTCAGTGCCGAGCTGAATAGAATGGAGAAGTTTGAAACGCCATGTGGAGCAACAGAAGAATAGGCACGAAACGGTTGTGAGGAGCAAACTGAAAGGCGACGAATTAGGGGAAGTAGTTGAAGTCTCGGAGTATATATAGGAGAAGAGACGAAAGGAAGGGGGATATTAAAAAACCCTAATAGAGAGACTAGGCCAAACATAACCATTTTAGTTTCCAATCAATTCTTGTAGCCCGATTTTTGTTCATTAATATAACTGAATTTATTAATCTTGTTCTCTTTCAAATTCGTTAGCTCGTTTATAGTTAAATTCTGGTTGATTGATTTTAGCATCATCATACATTCAAAAAATACATAATTAATAGACTTACCATATGCCTTACATCTCGAATACCTCATATCAAAATTTATCTTTTAAGAGTTAAAGACTATAAATTTGTGTTTACTGCTACACATCCTGACCATCTTTTCCAGATAAAATGATTTACTTTTACTGACCATGCAATTTTCCAGATATTCGTCGGTAAACTCTCAATAAAAAGTCCAAAGGGGAAGAACTTTTAAACAGAATTCTAAAATTAATGCCATTACGTGTTTATCAAAGTGCATCCATCAAACAAAAGGTAGGGTTGTTGACTTGTGTAAGTTAATCTCCATTTTTAAGTTGTGATAGTAGGAGGTGTTCTTGAAGTACTGGTGACAAAGTTAAGCACTATTTGACTGGACCGGAATTGTTTGAATTGGAGTTCCATAGCAAATTAAGTAGTTATTTTAATTCACTTTGAGAGTGACACATTGAAGTTGGTCACACTAGACGAGAATGGGAATAATCAGAAATGACAAAGAAAATGTGTTACAAACTAAGCTCACGTTTGCAGCTTTATTAAATTTCTTGAAATTTTCTTGGGTTTGGTGGTCTTAAATTGAAGTGTATGGGCGTCTTTTATATATCATCTCTGAATGAATTCCACGATTCTATAGTCAAATTTCTTGTTTCGATCTGCATACCAAAAACTAGGAATTCAATTCTTGGTTACAAATAAACGTAAATTTAGCCAAATCTACAAATCAAAACAGAGGACTAAAGATTATTTTATGTGCGGACAAGTCCCATGAAGCCAAAACATTATCATCATTGGTCTTCTTTCCACATCTCTACCCAATTCTCCTTTGCTTCTTTGAATCCGAAAACAGAGTTTGTCTTGTTCGGGTCCAAGTTCGTGGACAAGCTCCCGTACGCAATCCCAAGAGCCGATGTACCAAAGGTCACAAGCGTTGTTAAGAATGGGACCCACACAGGCACGTCCCAGACGTTTTTATCCTTTAGAACCTCTAGTAATTTCAAAATTGCCACTCCCAAACCAAGTGGTGTCCCTACAGACACCACGATCCTCCCCATCATTCTCTCGAACACTTCTTGAGGTAAAGGCGGGTCGTCTTCCGGATCCGGGTCTGACCGGATTGGTTTTTCTGAGTTTTTAGAAAATTGAAATCCTTTTGGTCCAGCGTGGATCCTCCATTCCCATCTGGATTTGTTGATAGAAATAAGGGTTTTTGGATATAGAGGTTTGGTTTTGTGAGTTGTTCTTGAAAGAGATGATAATGGTGAAGAGTAGTGTGAGCACAAGAGAGCTCTCATTTTCTTTATTTTGTTTGTTCTTATCTTATCTACATGTATTATATGGCCGCATATTTTGTTTTAATCTTTGGAAAATTTTCCTTGCCACACATCTCTTACTATTTTATCCTTTTTTAAAAACAAATTTCTTCTTTTCAAGAAAATAATAATACCGCATTCATAAATTCGTTGGAATAATTTCTTAAATTCTGGATATTTTAAACAGGGAAAATTGAGTTATTGATCACTTTGGTTCACTACATATAGTAGATTCATTTTTACGAACCATTTATTGAGTTTTATAACTTCGCATACGATTTTCTCAACACCTACAAGACAACAACGCAAAGGAAAATTTTACTTTAAGCGCAAGAAAGACATTAAGTAAACTAATATCTTGAGTCTCACGTTACGTACCTTACTAGGAGATAAATTGTGATAACGATCATTAATATCCGGAGAGAGCACCGAAGGAGATTGTGATGGTGGTGGAGAAGCGTGAAGTGTTGGTCGGATAAATGGAGATTGACCATAAGGTGAACTTATTGGTGACCTGAGCAGCATAGAGATCATGATACTCGGTGACATTGGATTTGAGCGATACGGCGAGATAGGAGATGCTAACTCTGAAGCCCACGTGGCAGTTTCCGGCGAGTTTCCCGATGTTGGCATGTTTATTGTTACTCTAGAGAACATATTCAAAGTTCGGTGAAAAGGTACTGTAAATTGCAGTCTATAATTTATATGATTGATAAATGGTAATCAACTAATCATACCTCTTATGAAGGTCAACGTATTGGTCTGTCTCATCATATATTTCTTCCTTCAAGGTTCATTAAATATTGAGTTCAATAATCATTCACAAATATTATATTAGTAAATATCTAACCACTTGAAATGATAATATAATATAGTTTACCTGTATAAGTTCCTCCATAACATCTTCTAAAGTTATTATGCCGATGACTTCTTCATCAACAATACTATCAATGTACTGGATTGGACTTTGACAGTTTGTTTCGCCGGAGTTCGTCTCTGGAATGGTGGGAACAACGTTGGCGTCTTTATTAGCCATTCCTAAGGACAAAAATACAAGACATAAATTTTCTGGTCTCAATTATTTATATATACAAATGAAGTCTCTTAACCATTGATGTTCTTGTTATGGACAGGTGTGTTGGTATTGCTAAAATTCTTGGTCCTAACAACAGCAGCCATGTGGCTTCGACCTGTTTGGAAGATGTTGAGGATGTCGTAGAGAGGTAAATTCATATTAACCCTGCTTGCAAAATTTTAAGATATATAAGCTTTTGGTTGTCAACATTGAAAGAAGTTTAGTAGAAGTCTATTTATGTATATACCTGAGCAGCCTTCTGATGGGGAGATCTTTGATCAATGTCTCGTCTTCAGGACAGACTTTGATCAAGTTCTTCACCTATTTAAGCCAAAAAGAAACAATTCAGCCAAGTGTTTCCCTTGTATGTGTCCGAGATCCTTATCCATCAAGTCTAAATGTTATGTGAGTGTCCGACAAAACTTCATATTTGTGGGATTAGTGGGAAGTAGCGGACTAGGATCATATTAACAAGATGTAGTGTGTAATATTTTAACTGTTTACTCACCAGAATAAATCCAATGATAATACTAGGATTCAGAGAGTAAATAGGGATTCGGCTATGGCCTTCACTTGCTATCAATCCCATTGTCTTTCTGTAGAAGCCCAAAGAGGCAAATAAGAATGACAAAATAACTGTTTATATATAAAGTCGAAAAGCAGAACATACTCGTCGAGTTTAGAATTGATATCGAGTGAAAATATCTTGGAAAGTGGTGTCATTGCGTCTTTGGCAGTCTTCAGAGACATATCTAAAGCTCCTGATATGATTGTTGTTTCATCGTGAGTCAGTTCCCCACCTTTTCCTGCCTAAATATCAGAGAGAAAAAAAAAAAAAAGGACACAGAAAAAGACATTGATTCACTTTTACGTAGTGACAAAACAATAAAAGGATCTTAAGTTCTTGACAAAACCTCGTTTCCGTGCAAATGCACAAGTGACTTGAGCTCTGCTCGTCCTAAAAGTGTAGAATGTCTTTTTCCAAGCAAGAGATCAAGTAGCTGAAGTATTTGAAAGATAAGAATAATAGTTCAAGTATTCTTTTTAATTTCAAATGAATAGTTCCACTGATGTCAAGCTGATTTTAGTTACCTTACTGATTGGATAAGATAATGGAAAGAAGATTATGATAATCAACCAAACCAAATTCGATAGCTTAGCTCCAATGCTTAGCCCATATCGAGAGCATACAGCTTGAGGTATGATCTACCACAACAATATATGAAGAAAGAATAGAACTAAGCTACCAATGATAAAAATCGAGAAAAAGCTAATTCAATAGATTATATGTTCACCTCGCCAAATGCAAGTATGAGAGTTACAGATATCAGAACAGCACCCCAAGCTGGAAGCAGAGAATCGACAAAGATGGGTAGAGCCTTTTGGTTTGATTTTATCATTAAAGACATAGTCAGTAAAATATTGAATCAGAACGTTTTAAAAACCAAAGTATGCACATATACAAACAAGGCTTTAATACCTCCATTGCTAAAGCATTGCCTATGAGGAGTGTACACAAGAGACGATGCTGGTTTTTAACGAGTGGCAGAATCTTTTCTGGTCATTTTGTCACAATAAATTAAAATATGAGTGTTAGTATTAATTAATATTTAGCAATAAAAATAAGATGGTGAATGTATTCATGATACAGACCAGCGTTTTTCCGGTCGTTAGGTTCACCGGCTTTGATCATGACCTCAAGCTCCACGAGACTAAGGGACATGAGTCCAAGAGTGAGTCCTGACATTAAACCTGCGAAAGCCACTAGAGCAATACATGTGACTAGGTACACCCAGAACATAGTCTCACAGCAAGGGACATCATTTGCTGCCATTTTTCTTCAAGTAATTCGGAAGGTAAAAACTGTATATGAATGGTGAGAGAGCAATAGAGAGAGAGAATGAGTTTAGGAATCATAAGAACTTAAATAGAAGCCGAAGATGACATAGTATAATCTAACTGCTACACCAGGAGAACATAATCCAAGGAACACCATCCAAAGCTTTATATTATACAAGTAAACCTCACTCTGAAATCAAATATTACACGAGGTAAAAACAAAATCCCTTTTGTAACTAATAACCTTTGCTTTCACAATCAACTTTTGGTCATCGTCGGTCCACAAAACACGTTTTTCGATGTCCAACCTTAATGCAGCAGAGATACTGCCTGAAATCAGACAGAAATACCATAAAGTCTTATGGCCAAGACAGCACGTAAACTCACACAGAGATATTGTCAGGACCGAGTTATGATTATTGTTTTCAATTATGTAATGTGCAATTCTTTTTCAAAAGTTGTGAGTAGAACAACATACAACCACTTGTGGTCTTTAACCACAAATCATTGATGTCACGAACGATCTATTTTAAAGTATTTCTAGGTTTTTAAAAAAGACTAATACAACAGAGTAAGCTACAAAGGAGCAGGTGGTAAAAGATTTAGTAAAGAAGCAAAAGACCAGTACTATAATAATTTCTGTAAGGGTCAGATATGAAATGACCTCCATAAAAGAGCTTAAATAGCTTTTATATACTTCAGAAGAACAAAACTAGGAATCTAGCTCTTTTATATATTGGCCAACTCCACCAATAAATGGAAGCCACAAATAATTCTACTTTTGTTCATATAGCTTCAACATAAAAAACAATTCAACCCATATATATATATATATATATATATATATACATATGGGAAGAACATCATTGTCTTTTTCATGTCTTGGCTAACAAATCCTCTATCATGAACTGATCATTTTCCACTACATATACTTTATTCATTTGTCATGCTTCATGATGAATTATTATAACTAAAAACAAAGAAAGTAACAAGCATATCTATTAACAATGAAATTTGATGAAAACACCTCTTACGAATGATTTTTACTGATTGTACAGTCTATATAGTGTCTAGGTTCATTTGTTAATTCTGTTCTTAGGTTTTGGTTTGTCCATTTTTTGAGTTTGTATATAAACGATATACTAGTAGATCTAATGAGAACGAGATTATTTTTCTCCTTATTTGGTAAAAAATCTGGAAAAAAAATGACTCATCAAGAAAATTTAACAGAACATCTAAGTTTTAGATCAAACACTTCGACGAGTAGAGAAATTTGTACCTTGGACTCGGTATGCAACAACGATCCCATATCGAATAACTCCAATTTAAATTACAACATCGTGTCGTTCGTCTCTAAAAGTAAGTAACTACACGGCATGTGATGGACAAGTTAACGGCAATGTGTGTTTATTCATAATCGCTAAGCAGGAAGTAGTGTTTCGGCTCTTTAAATACTCCTAATAAAATTTTGCCACGTTGATACGATGACGGCTCATCTCTCTTTTGACGAACGGGGGAAATTTATTTTCAGTTTTGCTTCGAAAATTTTGGAATCCCATTGAAGGAGGGAAGTGAATACTCTCACATAATTTGTGAAATTGAGAGAAGAGAAGCAAAGAGGAGAAAAATGCCGAAGAAACTTAGCGCGAACGCCATGGATGACGTTGATAGATTGTTCCAGTGTTTCAAGTGTGGAATTTCTCCGCCTGGTGAGCATCTTTCCAACTCTCCAATAATTGGAATCATATTCTGTGATTGATTGGTCGAAGAGTTATTTCTTGTTTTATTGAACACGAGAACTTAATTAACGCAATTCTCAATTGAATCTTACGTCCCTGTTACTAAAAGTTTTGAGAACCTTGTAGTATTACTAACATAATGTATAGCGATTTACGAAGTTGGAAATATGAAATTGGAAGATGATGGTACTATTTTTCTGTGAGTATTCTAGCCTCTGCAGCTAGAGAAAGGAAACGAAGCAAAAAAATGTTGAATCCAGAGAATACCTCTCCGGGGACCTGGAAGAAGAATTTGCAGCCAAGTTCTTTGTCTCGAGAAGGACAAAGGAATCAGATTGATGGAGGTGTCAGTCTATACTCTGTTGTATGTATCATGAACTGAACTTTACTTGTGTTTATTGTGCCTTACATTGCTGTGATTGTAAATTGTCTTCTTGTGTCATGTTTCAGTCTGGTTCCAAGAATGTGAAAAAGATTGCTGGGAGGCAGTTCTCACCCATTGTATTTTATGGGTCTCCGAACGGTGTTCCTCCCAAAAAACCATTAAGTTTATTAAGGCTCTTGCGTGAGATACGCATTGATCTTAGTGAAGAAAGGAAAGCAATCTCAAGGTATGAATAAGCTGGTGCTTGCTTTTCATTCTATTTGGAAGAGCTTTGTTAGTCTTTACAAGTTTTTACAATAGTATATCATGATACGGTTTCCACTTTTCTTAGGAAAGGAGTTTGGGCTACATTTCCTCGGCAAGATGAAGCAATTAAGTTTGAAAAAAGGCATGAAAATGTGCGGATTTTTAGTTATCAAGACCATTTTAGTGGCCAAAGAAGGTTTCTGGTTTCAACATATGAAAATTTCTGGACGAGGTTCTTTCACTTCCCGTTCTAATATTCCTTGAGAAGTCAGGATCACTTCTCTCAACTGTTTTAATTTTTTGAATTCTTCTACCTTAGATACAAATCTATGGATCCAAGACACCGCCACCATTATGAAGTGATTCAGGAGGTACTTTTATCTCATCACCTCATTCTGCCATAAACTATCTATGTGTGCTCTGGATAGCTCTCACAAAAGTGAATCTTCCATTCCATGGAATGAATTTTGGTTCACTGTATTTCATTGCTATGTTCCCAGGGACTGCCATGCCATATGTATTTTGATTTGGAGTTCAATAAGAAAGAAAATGAAGGAAGAAATGTGGATGAAATGGTTGATATCTTGATATCAGTCATTCTAGAAGCCTTACATGAGAAATATGCTATTGAAGGGCAAGAGGACTGGATAGTAGAGCTCGATTCCTCAACAAAAGGTACAGTAGCATACATGCTTTCTAATGTTTTTTGCTATCCAGGTTAAGTGTCATCACCTTAATCTGTTTGCTTCGTGCTACATGAGTGGTTGCTTCTTTTAATTCTCTGCTATGTGGTGTCTTTTAGCTTCAGCATTACTTTCTGAGCTACCATTTGGAAAATGCAACTTTCTATTTAAGTAGGTTGTTGCCTCTCTTGACTGAAGTATACCACAAAAATCATATGCAGATAAATTCTCCCGTCACTTAATTGTCCTCATTCCAAAGGTTTCTTTTAAGGATAACTTACACGTTGGTGCTTTTGTAGGAGAGGTATGCTTCAGTGTATATTTCATATTATAGTCTGGAAAACGTATTCGTAAGTGGGCATAATTCATTTTCAATTTGTTGTTTCTTCAGCTATGCTCACGAATAGTAAATGAAAAGGAAAAGGATGAAAGGTTGCGCAAGTTGTTTGTTCACAAAGAGGCTAATGATTCGGCATCCCAACTATTTGTGGATACTGCTGTTTACTCTAGAAATCGTTGCTTTCGTCTTGCCCTTTCATCAAAAGCTGGAAAGACGTCCGTTCTGCTGCCTACAGGACGATTTAAATGTAAAGACATGGTACACCTACCTTCATCCGAGTCTCTCTCTGCTATCTCTCACCTCATTTTTTATTTTGCTTTTGAAATTTTTAGAGTATTTATTACTAGTATCTAACAAGACCATTGATATCAACAGGGTGAGCAAGATGTATTCATGACATCTTTAATCTGCAATGTGGCTTCAGACTGTGAAAAGCTTTTGGTTTGCAAGATGGAACTAGACTGCATGAAGACACTTCGATTTGACACGGAGGTAATTTTCATCAGTTTTTGCCTCACATTTGCATTTCTGGTTACCAGTTGCATGTCCTCAATGTTACAAGGTATACTTGAGTGAAAATTCCATAAATTGGTTTTGCCTCTAAACTGAACTCTTTGGAGATGACAGGTGAACAATAACAATCTTGTAAGAGACCATAATGCTCAGAAATTTCAGTTGAATGCTTGCACAAGCGATATGTCAACTTCGTATTTCGGGGGAAAGTCCCCGTTCCCGTATCTGGACCAATTCATAGAATCAATTGCTTCCAGCGGGAACGTCTCAGGTTGCTTTTTATCGTTGTGCAACGTTTTTTTGTTCTGGAGAGATCTTAATGTACATCTTATAATAATATATGTTGTGATATTTAGGGAAGATACGGTGCTGGTACTGGTTCTCAGAAGATGGCTTGATTGTGTACAGCATGTTAAGAAATAGATACTGCGAACGTATTGGCAGGGAACATAAAAGCAATCATGGTACCATCTGCTTTCAATTCATATATGCGATAAGACTTTCAAGCATTTTATGTACCCTCGGCAACTAGTTCTCAATATTTCGTCTTTCCTTTCTCGAAATTGCTAACTTTTTTTCGAACAATATTGTTGTTTTAGTTATGTACATTGTTGATCTCAGAAGGGGAATCTATTATCAGAAATGCTACGATCCAGACTGTCGTGGTGTGTATACTATTCTTAGTCGTTTTCCTGGAAAACAATCTGAAAGTAACAATCTTTTAATCCTAAAAAATCCACTTTCGTCTCAGATTATCGGTCTCCGATACGTCCAGTTCCAGATAGTTGCCTTCCAGAAGATATGGTCTATCATCAAGGAGATACACAGACTTTCTGTGACAACCTTAATGCCGAAGGAGAATGTTATATTGATAAAGAATGCGATCCAGATAGTGCTGCTAGCACAGGCTCATGGTGGCTTGAAGCCGTTAAAGTTGCAGATGATCTTGAAAACAAACCCAAAACAATAGAACCTCTAATCTGGGTTAGTTTACTTCATCTTTTCATACGGCGAAATTTACATGGATGTTGATGTCATGTCCTTGTCTCCAGTTTATTATTAAAAGAAAAATCTCTGTCTTTTTTTTTTGTCCCACAGGAGAATTACGAGGAAGATGATGATGCCTGGTGGGTAGCTGCAGAAGAGTCTCTAAAACAAATCTCATCTGAAAGTTCTTCCCCAAAATGCCCTTTGATTTAGAACTTTGTGACTAACCAACCAAAGTCAAGACCAATCTGGCTTCTTCGTCTTCTCATATTTCTTCATCCCTAATCTTGAATCAACAAGTCTCTCAGTATTCCAATGGCTACATCCCCAGTTTTCATACCAGCCGAGTCTTTTCCATCGATCCTCTCACATAAAGCCTTGATCCATCACTTTCAAATCAATCTTCCCAAACTTTCTTCAACAATCACAAGTCCTGTCCGGCAAAACTACACCGTTTCACCTCCTTCTTCTCTCCTCCTCATGCCTTCTTGGTCATCTTCCCCTTCTCTCCCTTACATGGGCGTTAAGCTCGTTACCTATTTCCCTCAAAACTCCTATCAGAACTTACCTGGTATCCATGGATCCTACACGCTCTTCAGCTCCGCCACAGGCCAAACCCTAGCTTCAATGGACGGTACCATTTTAACCCTTTACCGTACTTCCTCTGTTTCAGGCTTAGGCTCCAAAATCTTAGCTAGAGACGATAGTCAAGTGCTGATCATGGTTGGTTCCGGTGCTCTCGCACCACACCTGATCAAATCCCATCTAGCAGCGAAACCAAGCTTGAAAAGAGTAATCATATGGAACAGAACTCATCAAAAGGCTAAGGAGCTAGCTGAAACTCTCTCTAAAGACTCGGAACACAACGATATCTCATTCGAAAGCCACGATAAGCTAGATGAGATCATTCCTGTAGGAGATATCATAAGCTGTGCAACAAACTCAACTGTTCCATTGGTCAAAGGTGAGCTCTTGAAACCTGGAACTCACCTTGACCTTGTTGGATCGTTTAGCCATGAAATGAAGGAATGTGATGACAATGCGATACAGAGGGGGAGTGTGTTTGTTGATAACGATACTGCGCTTTTAGAGGCTGGAGAGCTTGTGGGAGCGTTTGAGAGAGGAGCGATTAAGAAAGAAGACATAAGTGGGAATTTGGTGGAATTGATCAATGGTGAGAAAGAAGGGAGAAAGAATTCAACACAAATTACTGTTTTTAAGTCTGTTGGTTCGGGTACTGTTGATCTTCTAACTGCACAACTTGTTCACGAGACTTATCTCAGTCGTTCTTAAGTTGTGAATCTATTTTTTAAGTTGTATTTGCCATTGTCATAATAACTTAAATGCTAAACAGTTTTCTATCATTCCAATCTTTCAAACTTGAGATCGAAATATAGCTAAATCTATACTAGGTAGTATATTAACGATTATGCAGAAAACCGTAGACATCTCTATATTTTAAAAGGGAGAAAGCCAGGTACATTTACAATTGATATCACCACAAAAAATTGTCGAGAGATCGAATCTCGCCGCATGCATAATGCAGTAACTTGGCTAATGGGCTGGTCAGTTGTGGCCCAATATTGACAAAAAAAAAAAAACACCAAAATATACTCACAGGGTATAATGGTCAACAAGAACCATCCGATAAAATTAACTTATAGTTAGATTCAAAAATTAAGTTTTAATTTTCACGTTTATTCATTGAGTCGAAAAATAAACTAACTTTCCATCATCAACTTCCTATTAATACATAAAAGGAAAAACGGCCACATGAATACCCAACTTACGTAGAATTGCCAAAATAATATTGAACTACCAACTTTCCTAAACAATACACCAACTAGCATTGACTAAGTCAATTTATACATTAGAAAATCAACTTTAATAAACATTGCCGGTCGGTTAAATCATTGTTACTATTATGTTACCATTTAATTGAAAAAATTATTGAACTTTCAAGAATTTGCCAAATGAATATTGAACTTTTACAAACTTTCCAAATTAATTGTCAACTACGACTTTAACAAATTTACGTATGAACTATTGTTGACAAAGCCAATTTAGATATGAAATTAGTAAACTTTGATGACCATTAATTATGAAAATTGTGAATAGTAAGTGCGACAAATTGAATAAGTGCACTTTCATATATCAAAGACAACTCATCCACTTCATTTTTCATTTGTTCATACTCTTCAAATTCTTCATCGATATATATTGATTTCCGTATGTAATTATGTAACGCCATAGTTGCTACGACATTCTTGCATTGTGTATCTATATGATAATAACAAACTTTCTTTTCCACATTTCGAATGTTCGCTCAATCACATAACGCAAAGAAGAATAAAGCTTATTAAATGTTTCATTATTATTTGTAGGTGGCCCTCCTCGCCATTGATGCTGATGATATCGAATTCGGTGGTACGATGCAAGATGTCCTTTTCTATTAGGGTATCCAGAATCAATGAGAGAATATTTTCTTTCATGTCGGGTTGGAAAATATTTATTATTTTGTGCACAGTATGTCAGTATCTTCGAATCATATTCTCTTCTTGGTGTCTCCACATATGTATAAATGAATTCCATATTGAAGTTACAGAATGCAAGCACGTTCATGGTAGGATGTTGTTTCCCAAAATTCTGATACTTTTCTCTTTTGTCACTTCCAACTCGCACTAACACATGTGTACCATCAAGAGCTCCAATGCAAGCACTAAAAATGGATGATATATTCTATTAGACTTTAGAATAGGGTGTACCTTGGAAAATTCATTTTCTTCAGGTTTTATAATGTCTTGAGACATACGAACAAATGCATTTAAAACCTCATGATATTGTTTGCTCGTTGTCTCTTGATTATGTTGATAATGTACTGTAATTTTTCGTTGAACTTCATCATGTGCATCTGTCTCAAGAAACATCGCAACAACCTCTTCTAATCCACATTCTTGTGATTCTAATCCATAATCACTCTTCGATCTCCTATACAATTTTCAAAAAGTGTCTTGATGTACTTGCACGGTTTCATAACACTCTCGATCGTGACCATTCATCATTTGCATAGTAAGACGACATCTACGATCACAATCAGTTCTCATCAATCGTGGTTTTGATTCAAGCATTCATTCTCGATCAGCAGTACAACTACTTTCAGCAAAATTTACTTGTATCAGATAAGTAATTCTTAAAAATATAGAAACTTCTTTAGCATACATAAATCATATTATTAACATCAATAATTAAGAACCGTTATTGCCAAAAAAAATGATTTCCAAAAGTGTCAATTTTTTAATCATTTTGAAAGAATAAAAGATAACCGAGTTATTCTCAATCTGAGTTAGGATGATCCAACTAATGATTCAGACAAGTTCTGATTCTTCCCCACTATAATAGTTGATTAAAAAGAAATTTTAGAATGTGGATTGTATACTATGAATCATGTCTTATCGATCTACTTGTTGACCAAACAAAGAATAAAAGATTTAAAAAAATCAAAAGAAACACCAATAAAAAATAATAAAGTAGAAAAGTTTGGTTGAAAATGGTTAAATATTAAAAAAGTTCCAGCCAACTAATTTGTTTTTCGTTCAAAAAAAATATTAATACATGTTTGAAAACATAATTATATTTAAATCTATTTTAACAAAAGTCAAATATTAATGTTAATAAAAATATAAATAATATCTTATATCAAAAATGATAGTATATTTTTAAAAAGGAATTACCTATTAGGATGATAGTGTAGAATCTTCTAGAACTTAATATTATTATTTTATTCTAATAAAACGTTATTACATTACACTGGCTCAAAATTCAAGCTTTACTACTGAAAAAAAACATGATTTAAAAGAAATGATCAAGATAATACACATACTAGAAGCCTTCAAAAAGATAAAATGAGTAGAAGACTAATTTTAGAGAAAGAGGTCGATTGTCTTAGAACATGCTATAGAAAATTAATTAAAGATTTGGAGATTTGGGATTGATATTTATAGGGAATTTGTAAATATATATGTTATAAATTTTTATTAACACAGTTGAATTTAAAACTTAAATTGTGATTCATTTAACTAAATTTAAAAGTTTATTTAAAATATAAATAAATAAAAAAATATATTTCATTTTTGATTAAAAGCATATCTCTTGATTATCCTAAAATCTAGGATTATCTTGTTGAATTGATTATTATCACAAAATCAAATTTAAAATAACAATTTTGAATTTTTGATAGAACTTAATACATTAAAAAAATGAAAAGTAAATATAAAAATTGTCCATCGTATTGTAGAAGAGGTCTTAATTTTTTTTGAAGAAACAAATGGCCAACAATTTTGTTCTTTTTCATTACTTTAGTTTGTCATAAGGATGTATAATGGTAATTTTGTAGTTAAGAACAATTATTATTTAATTAATAAAAAATATCATAGATAAATTAAAATTTCAATAAAACACTAATAAAATAAAATAAAATAAGTAATTTATTCGAAAAGAAAAACAAAACTATTCAGTTCTAGTCAAATGACATCTAACCAACTAATCATGTCTCCTTTTGAATTGGTAATGATATAAATTTTATTTAAATATTTATATGACATTTAACCAACTAATATATTTACAATTTATCTTTTAATAAAAAATAAAAATAAATATTCTTTAACTAAAACATAAGTTTTTTTTTACACATAGTAAGACTTTATTTTTAATAAATTTTTTTTTTCATTTTTTCTGGTATCTTCTTCCTACTCTTTCTCATATTTCTTCTTTTTATTCTTTTCCTCCTCCTTCTCTCCTACTTCTTCATCCTCCTCCTACTATCTCTTGTCTTTCTCATTTTTTTTCTATTTTTCATTCTAATCTTTTTCTGTTTTTTTGGTTTCCTCATCCTTATATACCATATAAGTGAATAGGTTTTATTGTTTTGAATTGTATGTTTTATACAATATAATAGTTCTATACCACGAGAGATTATAGTAGTTTTTGTATTTTAGAAGGGAAACTTTTTTGCCCCATCTCTCATCCATGTAAGTTGTCTTTTTCTTTCTTTTCTTAATTATTCACATGATAAGCAAATGGTATATTAAGGGTAGAATAATAACTAGTTCGGGTTTATTGCCATTACTTAATTTTTTCATTACACTAGTCATTTCCTAATTTATATTATCAAAATGTGCTACTTCACCAATTTTCCCTTAATCAAATTGAAAAATGGTAAAATGATATATTGTATAGATTTAATGATTTACTGCAACATGGTTAGTTTGTTATTTTTTTTGTGATTTTATGGTTATTTACCTTTATTCCTCTAAAATCATTAACTTATCATTTAGTATATTCGAAAATGCCCTGTGGAACCATGTCAATGCATCATATAATACTTTTAAATGATGAACTGAACCCTCTCATCCATTGAGAATATATATGAATTTCATATCAAAGTTGCTAATAACCAATACATTTTGTGATATTACTCTTTTTCGATTTCTATAGCTAGCATCATCACGATTAAGTACTATAGCAAGTATGTGTGTAATATCGATTGCTACCGAACAACTCTAATACAAATATATATTTTTGGTTTACTAAATGTAATTAAATATATATATATATATATATATATATATTCAAAATATAGGTTATTTGAAATAAGGATTAAATCTTATTTTTGAAGGTATCACAAGGTTGATTTAGGCCATCAAACTCAGAGTAATTGTATTTTTGATCTTTTAAAGATGTCTTTCATAAGAAAATGTCATATTAACTAGAAATATGGCAACCATTTCTTCAACACAAATAAATATGCATGTATCTTTGAGATGTGTCTTATTTCGAATAAGCTTACATAGCTTAAGAAATACGTCTGAGTACATACGATACAATTGTCGAAAATGGTGAGGATCTTCTCATAACACATTAAATATGTAGTCATATCCAATTCTTACGATGGGTTGTCGAATAAGATAGTCGATGAATAAAAATTGGCTACAGGCCGACATTCCTGTGGAAAAGAGACAAATAATCTGAAGTGGGCCAACGGGAGTGCTTCGGCCCAAAAACCGCTGACGAGCTAGGGAAGATTGAGCTATTGGTTGTGGTTTCCTAACCAAGTGTTCAAGAAAATTAAGACTATTCTGATCAGCTGAGAGAGGGATGAAATTCAAGAGTTATCATGGGAGTCAAGAAGGAAATGCAAGAGGATTAATCTAGAGCTCTTTAAAGACAAGAGCGGGATCAGCAAGAATGACAAATTCGAGGGCGAATTGCTAGAAGTGGGGGAGAATCGTGAGACCTAATCTTGAGTTTGGGAACTCAATTTTGTGGCCCATCAGCCCAATAGGAGAAGAATTTGAGTTTGAACCTGAAGAGAAAATTTGTTGAAAAAAATAAGGAAGAGTAGGTCATCTCAACCTTATACCTAATCTAACTCATATCTCGCCTATTCCCTCTTATTTCCATGCCGCCTCTAAAACTTTTCCTTCAAGAAAGTTGCAACCTTGAACCCTGAACCCACCATCTTTATCGCCGGAATTTGTAGAGCCAACCACCAAAGCTTCAAACTACTAAGGAAACCAGCCCGAATCACTAATTTTTTGGGGTATAGCGGTGGGGTCACTATGATCACTATTTTTATAGGTCTGTAAAGATCTTACTCTCAAGAATTCGTAGCTGAAGACAGAATCCCACTCTGAGTCGTATTGAGGAAGATACAACTAATTTAAGGTAAGAGGTCGAAACTGATTTCTGTTTCAGACTTTGGGAAATTATGTGGTTTCAATTCTAAAAATTGTGTTCGACTTGCCTTATTTAGGGACGAAATCTGAATAGATTAGCAAGGAAGGCTAGATATAGGCTGGTTTTGAATAGATGACACATCCAAGAAGGTAAAGGGATCGCTAGACCTTCAAATCTTGGTAAGGTTTGATCAGAAATCGTGTAGCTTAACCTGTAAGTATCAATTGTATTGTTTACTAAAGAACCCTATTTCGTGTCTTTTGTTTGTGCATGAACGTACCTAGTGGGTTTTCTGATTAGGCTTATTTTTCCTGTGTTTTTCGATCAGTTCACCGGCCAATCAAGATGAGAGCGTGATCTGTGAGACTTTTAGTTTTAATTTAATTAGGGTTAGTCTATCCTTTTATTAATATACTAGTACTTTAATAAATAGAAATATAAGTATAAATATAAATATATAAACAAAAATGAATATAATATTATATTATCTGATTGATAATTTTAGTGATTGTGTGATTGTTTGATATTAGGATAGTTGTGTGAAATATTATATAAACAAATATAAATGAATATTTGAATATAATTGTGATATAGAATGTGGTGGAGATTAAATAATATTTTGAGTTGGTAAAGAGAATAAAAAAATATTTAAAGTATGTTGAAAAGCTGTTTCTTAAAGAGTCGTGACACGGAATAAAATTTTTGGCTACAGGTCGGCAATCTTACGGAAAAAAATAGATTAAGTGGGCCGACGAGAACACTTCAACCCAAAAACCGCCGACGAGCTAGGGAGGATCGAGGCATAGGTTGTGGTCTCCCAACCAAGTGCTCTAAAGCCATCTAGAGGATGGTTGAGCCAGTGTGTGTAAAGTTGGCTGCTATGACGAACCGATATGTTTGGTACAACTCGTTAAAAAATATGAGTTGAATATGTTTGCTTTATGTGGTTACGATAGATTTACTTTAATTAGATTAGAAATTTAAGCCTCATTGGGTAGAATTGATATCCTCACTGAATATTTATATACTCAACCCTCATTTTTCTTTTTTTCTAGATAGAACGAGATATGTGAGTAGTTCGAGTTTACCGATTTATTTGAAGTTAATTGTTTCCGATTTTATTTCCCTCTATCAATGACATTTTAAAAAAAGTTATTCTCCTTTAATTTGAACATTTTTATTCGATAAATTTATGTAAGACTTGGGGTTATTTTCAAATTAAATTAATAAAGTATCTATCTAGCATTGAATAACACGATGTCTTAAAAGTTGGGAGACAGATGTTATTCAATGTAATCTTCAAGTTTTAACTTGTGATGTGCAATCAACCTTTGAGCCAACACAATCATCATCACCAATAAAAATTTAAAAATTTTGATTTTTTTTTTCTCTTGTAATAAAATATAATATGTATCTTCATCCTTAGTTTTTTTCTCTTGTAATTTTGATTTTTTCTACGTTTAATTAAATGATCTCAAATTATATATAATAATCGACTAATGTCATGTAAAGTATTTCAAGAAAAAAATCCAAATTTTTTTTAAAATAAACATAAACAAAATAGCTAGTTAAATTTGGATAAAAAAATTGAAAAACAAAAGAATAACTTACAATTTTTAATCTAAAATTGGGATTGCGCGCATGCTAGCATTAAACGAACAATCAGCATTATATAAGCACATTATACATAATTTTTATTAATTAATGAAATATAAACTAGATACTAGTTAGTTATGAGAATATTCTTCAAATGTGCTCATAAATTCAAATATTTCAAAATATTCTTTAATCATTTAGCATATTCTTTATTTTCAGGGATTTAAATGTTAAGTTTAACATATTTTTTATATTTCAGGGATTCGAATATCAATACTTTTTTTTTTTTTTTTTT
>OVAX01000151.1:0-50654 GCA_900406405.1 Lepidium africanum
TCAAGCTTTGTAGGTTTTCGATTGCTATTATGTAGGTTTGAGATTGTTGTTATGTAGGTTTTTGAATGCTGTTATGTAGGTTTTCGATTGATGTTATGTAGGTTTGAAGTCAAGCTTTGTAGGTTTTCGATTGTTTTTATGTAGATTTGAAGTCAAGCTTTGTAGGTTTTCGATTGCTTGACTTCCACAGCTCCTCTACTGTTCACAGATACCAAATAATTAAATTTGTAATTTCCACATCTTGTTGAACTAGTTTTGCAATTATCTCATATATATATATATATATATATATATATATTTCTTCACCAAAAACTAATAATTTCTATACTTTTTAAATTACATACAATCGGATTATGTACTATTTATAATCTCTCTCTCTCTCTATATATATATATATATATTTCTTCACCAAAAACTAATAATTTTTATACTTTTTAATTTAAATACATTTCTGTTTATGATATTCGTTGATGTGTTATTTAGAATTGATGTCATTCAAAAGAAGAACAATCGCATTTAACAATAAATATTATGAAAATATAACGGTTTTAAAAATCATAAGATAAAATTAAATTAGCATAAGATTTGAACTGTAAGTTTAAAATTTTAGCCGTTTATTATTTTGTCTATTTTAAAAATCATGATCATTAAATTATGATATAACAACAATGTTTCATCATACAAATGAAATATACTCAAATACATTAAATAATAAAAATGAAAATAATAATAAAATCTAAATATATAATAGAAAAAATTATTGATATGTAATTAGATAGTATAATTTTTTAGAAAATCATCAAATTCCACGTGGTGATTGGAAGTTTTGCCAAAAAAAAAATAAGATCGAAAGTTTTTAAAATTTAACCTAGCCATTGGAATTATAAATTTTAATTGGAAATGTTCGAGTAGGATTTAACACAAGATATAAAATCCAGCCCTAAAATTATAGAGGAAAGATGGGCAAGGATTTTGATCAATATGGAGAAGAAGTATATTGCCAAAAGTAAAAAACTGTCGAGTTTTATTGTATTGCTTAGTGTGTAATGACAAAAAATCGATCCCTCTTTTCAAAGAATCTCCTCTTTTATTTGTAGATCATAGAGACAATTACAAAGTAGATTGTAAACAGGAAAGATTACAATTTTTTTTAGATTTGAAATCATCCAAAGATCTTTGCTATTTTTTCGGAAATTTTCCAAGTCGGAACAGAAAAATTTCCATTTCTTTGCTTATGACGTGATGTACGACTTCTTTCTTGTTTAGCGCGTTTCCGAGAAGGAATTTTTCTGAGTTGACAACAGATGTCCAAGATGAAACTCCAAAGGTCTTACCGAATTCAAGACTTAGGGTTTCTTGTCCATTGTTTCTCGTAGACCGAAGTAGGACTTCCAACAGGGAACACTTTAGAAAATACTACAATGAGTTTCTTAATTAGCAAAAATGCTATCGCGTGTCTTTTAACCAAAAAATATCAGTTCTGATGACATAATGGACACGGTGTTGATGATTTTGCCCTTGCTACAGTAGCGCGAGATTTGGCCATAAATATTAAATAAGGACATCCACATTAAGACAAAGATATGTCTTTTAAGGACATACATATAAAACAAAGACGTGGGCATAAAGACATGCACAATCACCTAAAAACAAGGACGTCCTCATAAAGACATGTACAAACACGGTTCCTGAGACTTTGGTAGTTGTGCTCCGATTGAAGATCTCATCTTCTTCATTTGCTCCGGTTGAAGATCTCGTTTTTCTCCGGTTGAAGATCTCATATTCTTTCTTTCTTCTTCTTCTTTCATTCTTCTTCTATTTTTTCGATTTTGAGTTTGAGACAGAGAACAAAATTGATAATTGTGATATTTAAGGGTTAAATGGCTGATTCGCAAAACCTGTTGTGGCATAATCTAAGAGATTGCTAATTTTGCAAATTCTTAGAGGTGCTGAGCACAATTAATTTATTTTAATTTTATTTCTAAGTAAATGAATAGAATTGTAGAAGAACTTGTATCATGGTTCTAAGACACACCAAAAAACCAAAAATCCCAGTGCAATTTATAGTATTGGTTTTTTTTAGCAATTAGAAAAACCCACACCTAAAACTTATTGTATATTGCATAGTCTCAACTTTTAAATTTAAAATCTATAAACTCTTTTTTTTTTTAAATGATATGACGGGCTTAAAAATTAATGATTTATACTCATGTTGTCGTGTTATGTTTGGATTCTCATATGGTTTTGTACGTATGTGTGCTAGACACAGATTATATATAATTGGCCACAAATATTGTTTTCTTTGTTTTACAAGTAAATGTTCAATTATTTTCTTAGTTATTTAATAAAACCAAATACTATATCCTATCATTTTATAGAAGAAAAGGCGACATCAATTTGGCTAAATATTCAGTACTTCTAGAACATTTGCCACGGAAAATTAAAATAACGAAAGTGTTGTTAAAGAGCTAATATGCGAATTTAGGGGCTGTTCTATTCAAACACGCGAGTAATAAAAATATTCACGAGTCATTATTAAACCACCCATAAATTTCGCTGATAATGTATTGCCAAGAAATTGTGTGCTGTTTTAAAAGTCAAAAGTAATATCAAAGGTATCTAGAATATGATTCTCTTGTTCTAATAAATTTGATTTATTCAATGTACAAATCACTCACCAAATATCTCTGGGGTTTTGTTCTTTACGTTTAAACTAGCCCTGGTCGTTGGAATTTTCGGTTGGGGTTGGGTTTGAGTTAGGTTCTTTCGGGTTCAGTTTTTTTAGGTCCGAAATATTTATATCGGATCTGTTATTATTTCGATTCGGTTTCGGATCGATTTTATTCGGATTCAGGTCGGTTTGAATCCAAATTTAAAAAATTTGAAACCTGCCTGAATACCTAATAACTGAAAAATATCCCAAAAAATGCTAAAACTACCAAAACAACCTAAAAATATCAAAAATATACCTAAAAATAGCGACAAAATATTTTTAAATATCTAAATATTCAAAAATATCTAAAAATATCTAAAAATACTTATAGAATACTCCAAAAATACCTTAAGAAAAAACTATAAAATCGGGTTTTCGGGTACCCATTCGGTTCTTGGTTCGGGTTCGGGTTTGGGTCCTGTTCTTCGGGTCCTAAATTTTTGTACCCGTTCGGGTATATAGGCATTTCGTATTCGGGTTTAGGTTTTCTTTTTCGGGTCGAATCCAGATTCAATTCTTCGGATCTAGTTTTTATGTTCAGGCCTAGTTTAAGCCATGTTTTTTTCTTCATTATTAATCCATGTTGGACGAGTGTTTATCAGAAAGTTTACTTTTCAATCCTTTATGTATATAACAAATTAATCCAAACTTAACTATATTTACAGAAAGCATATTTTTTGTCAACAATTAGATCGATAAGGTCTGATCATTGAAATTCTAAAGCTCACCTTTAAAATTTTTTTTTAAGTTATCATAATGCAGATGGTAGGAATCGAATTCTGATACCAAATCATTAGCTGAATTATCCTAACCACTAGACTGAGAGCAACTCGGTTTTTAATTTATAGTTTAAAAATGTTAATGATATTTATTCCAGATAAGTTCTATTTCTTATATTGTTTAACCTCAAATACATTCTTCTAGCTTACTAGTGATATCTTATAGGTAAATTATATCTTAATACGACCAAAATAATTGGATAATATTGTAATACTAGGCACTAAGTTTTGTTGGTTTGGCACTAGCTATAGTAGACTTTTACTTACAAAAGATATTGGAAACCAATGGGAAATTCCCAATTTTCAAACAAATAATTCATAATGTATAGTCCAATGATTCACTTCAAAGAGAAAACGAATTTTACCATCGATCAAAACTAATGGAATTCTTCTGTAGTTGTAAGCGGCAAAATTTACTCAATTATTTTAATAGATTTTAGAGATCACTTTATTTTTGCCCAATCATAGCACATTTTTAGAAGTGATCTTAACTATTTTCGTCAATAAAACAAACTACCTGCTTAAGTTTTATTACATATAACACAAGTGTGTGTCAAGGAAAGTGTACAAAAAGTCCCAATAAAACATGATGTTAGAATAATCAATCAAACCATAATTACGAGCCAACAATAAATTTATTTTTAATCTTATAATATAGCGAAATTAGTTCGATTAGATCATCTTCTTACTAAATCATTGATTAGGATCTAGAATTTCTTGTACTAATCCAGTTCGAACAACGATCACACAATTTTGTACCAATGACATTTTTAGCCTTTATATCGGAACATTATGGAAAATGACATTTTCCTACATAAAAGTCGTAACGGAGATATTCTCTTGAGTATCATGGCCTAGCCTCCATTAACGTCTTGGGAGCGGTGACCGAAGGCTCTGGTCGCCAGTAATAGTCCTTTTCCCTTTAAGTCTCTTTTCTGGTTTTAGTATGCTTTGTTTTGGTCGGAGTTTGGAGAGAGACTTATATCTCGAGATCTAAACCAAATCGGCTAGTGGTGCTCAGAGTTTTATCGACAGAGATAACCGGTTAGTGTCTTAGCATCTAAGAAGATTGTTTCATTGCAAACTTCTTTTTGTTGGCGAAGATTCGCCGGCTTCAAACCGAACCGAAATCGACCCGAAATAATGGGTGCCGAGTAGTACCCGGAACCGAGAAAAATATTTATTGGATTATCTTCATCTATACCCGATACCAAACCGATACCCGAATGACCCGAAAACATGTAAATATATATGGGAATTTAAGGTAATATTTGAAAATATTTATGATATTTAAGTATTTTTTTGTGTATTCAGATATTTTTTGGGTAAACAATTAAATTTTGGATATTAAATATTTAAATATATAGTGGAATCATAAAAATTTGTCTAATATTTATATCCAACCCAAATAAGAATTTGGTTCCTAAATGGGTATAGAAAATATGGATCCGAACCAACCCAGAACCGAGCGGAACTGAACTGAACCGAAATATATGCGGTTCCTAAATGGGTATAAAAGTTTCATACCTGAAAGACCCAGACCCGAATGGATATTACCCGGAACCGACCCGAATACCCGAATGCCCAAGCCTACTTCGAAGACTTGTTCAGTTCATTTTGAACTCGTTGGAAATGGTCCATTTGTTCCGTGTCTGGTTTGGTCATCTCCTCTCTTTGGTTTAAGTAGATTAAGCTATCTTTTGCTTAGTGTGGTTTTGACTAGAATCAGATCTGGTTAAGCTTCTTAGGTTAGACTCTAGTTTTTATGTTCCCCTTGGTTTGAACTTGTATTCCTCGCCGGTTTCGATCATTTCCTTTTCACTTTAGTGTTTAGTTTTACCCGATTTGAGGTGGTTTTGCTCCTTGTCTGCACTAAAAAGACTTGATCAAGGTTTGGTCTCTTCAAGTTTCTATCATGGCGTTATTCGGTCGCTCGTTATTCGACTACAGTCGTTTTGGTTCTCGACCTCTTCCTTTCCAAAATATTTGTGGGATCTTTGTCTTCCACTATAGAAGTTTGAATCTTTATCTGTGAGGTGCTCTTATCTGCTATAGGAGATTTCGTCTTCCACTCTTGCGTAGTTCAAATTTGTGGTGACCTTGTTCTTTCGTTTAGGGGTAACAATTGATCGAGTTTGACTTTTGTAATTTTTCCTAATCTTATTCTAGTAGGTTTAACTTGTTATCTTCCCTCTTTTAGACTGTTTCCGGAAATGATTATGTTATTTGCCGGCTTAAGTATTCTACTGTTGTATTCCACCTTTTATAATATATCTAGATGAAAGAAAATTGGAACATTATGATTTATGTTTGTATATTAGGATATTTCGCAGTCTTAATAACTAACTAAAATAACTTTTGTAGCTATCTAAATTTTTTTTTACAGTTTTTATAATTTTTTAAATAAAATTTAAAATTTTCTTTGCAATGTTAATTTTTTTTATCAACATTCAATCGAAAAGGTTCTATTCATAGCCAAAACTTACTCATTGAAATTATTATTTTTCTTCTATTTGTAATAGGGAATGATCAAACACTTAATGTGAAGATTATTAATTGGGACATTTAACTAGCAGAATTAGAAAAACTCAATAATGTTAGTTTTTTTAATCATCTCTAGTTAATGGATAAAAGTTTATATTACTATAGATTTTAGGAAATTTATTTATTTTATCAATAAAATCGGGGATTTTCATATACAATTCTAGAAAAGTTTGGTTTTGTTTTCAAGTGAAAATATGTAGAGAAAGGATACTTTAGTGGGTAGATGATCAAAAGCCAAAATAAATTAAGGAATCAAATAATATTACTCACTAATCTCCTTTTTTTCTCTTGTCAAATACCACTCACTAATCTTTCTTGAAGTCCGGAACACATACATCTGCTACTGCTATAGTATAGAACTATTATATATATAATATTAATACGTTGTCTTATTTTGAACGTTGACTATGCGATTCAACGGTGTAAAAGTCTAGAGAGATGGATGTGGACCCATTTGATATTATTATTAGCTGTCTTCAATGGGTCAATATCTAGATTGTCGAGTATTGTATTCTGTGAAATTCTGTTTTAGTTTTATAATTGGACAAATTTGGGTAGACCTAATAAATATAGAGATTTAGTGTTTGTAGTGTGTTATAAGCAAAACATAATTTCAAAATACTTTAGAGGAGTTTTTTGAGATTAAAATGAACTTTTTTATTCTTTAATTGGCGATTTGACATTCTTATTAAATTGTTAAGTTAAGATTTTATATTATGAAAGTATAGTTTTCAAACTTTTTTTTTTCCTAACTTTATTAACTTGAAATTAATACACAATATCATTTGTTACAAGCGATTCAAGAAAAACAGGAGTAGATTGAAATATTGGCCAAGGACTACTTATCGACGACAAGATTCTATTGGCTAAGTGATCTTCACAATGATTTTGTTTTTGTGAGACTATACGAAACTGAACAGTTTCAAACATAGCGCTCCAGCTTCTCACAGTTATTACGTAATGATGTAGAAGATGATTATCATTGGTTCTTATGGCATTATGAAGAATAGAACTATCTCCTTTAAATAGCACAACCTTATATCCTTATCCCCACATTACCTGTATTACCCATATTAAAGCAGAAAATTCAATTTCTTCCACCGTATGACGAACTTGAAAGCGTCCCATGCCACAATGAAGAGTGTGTCCAGTGTGATCACGCACAATCCATCCCATTCCAAAAAGCGCTTGACCCTCATGATGCGTGACATCATAATTATATTTCACCCATCCGACATCTGGTTTTCGCCATTGTGGTGTAGGGTGTGGATTTCCTATGAACGAATTTGCATTGGCTTGTAGGGATCTTGATTCAAGCCACTCAATAGTATCTGCTTGGCTAATGTAAATACCTTGTGGTAGTGCACCATTATCTTGGAATTGTTGTATCATTCGCTATATTCATCAAGAGCTGGAGTTTATTGATTACCGGAGTTGTTGGATCTGTTAAAGGTGGTATAGGCAGACATGTGAGCCTCCAAACAGCCATCGAAAACGGGCATGTAAACAAGATGTGGTCAGTTGTTTCTTGAGATAGGTCACAGTGGAGACACTTGGTCGAAGATGGGATTTACCGCTTATTTAAGTTATCGGAGACGGCAAGGGCATTTAAATCAAATCGTCATATAAAATGACGTAATTTTGGTCGGATCGGTAACTTCCAGAGGGCATTCATTAATCTAGTATGTACCTTGAGTGGAGGACTAGTTGTAGTTGACTCATCATGATAGGATTTGGAAAGCATTATCCGCTACAAACAGTGAAGTTGCCATTTCGGCTATAATTCCACACTAATTTATCTGGCTCGTGTTGCGTGAGTAGTGGTATCTTATAAATTAGATGATGGAGGCGGGGTCAATCAAGGCCGCCAATGCGGTATCATTCCAAGTGTGTGTATCTTGATCAATTAAGTTACCAACAAGTAAGTTCGGGTTAACATGCGGTAAAAGCAGGGTTGGGCGTGGAGGGACCGTTGGCAACCAATTGTCCAAGCCAATGCGCGTTTGTAATCCATTACCAATACGATTGAAACAGCCCTGTTGCAGTAGTCGTGCTCCGAATTTTAGTGATCGCCATCCAAAGGAAGCTTGGGATCCAAGTGATGCATTAAATATATTTCCGTCAGGAAAATACCAAGCACGTAGAACACGATACTATAGGCTGGAGGGTCTATTATAAATTTTCCAAACATGATTGGCAAGAAGAGCTTGATTAAAGGTCGTAAAATCACGGAAGCCGAGTCCACCATCCGTTTTGAGTATGTTAATTTTCTCCATGTTACCCAAGGAATTCCTTTTTTCGTAGGACCAGAACCCCACCAATATTGACTAACTAGTTGCGTTAATTTAGTAGTTAACGACACTGATAATCGGAAGCAAGGCATTGTGTAAACTGGAAGTGCATAGGCGATAGCCTTAATTAACGTTTCTTTACCCGCCGTTGACAAAAATTTATTTTGCCAACCACCTATGCGATGTTGTACACGTTCAATAATATATTGTAATTCATCTCGCTTACTACGTTCAAATTGCTTGGGAAAACCAAGACATCTACCGCCACCTTGGGTATTTCGTATGTTGAGAAAATCCATAATACATGATCGTGTCTGGGGAAAAAGTTTTTCACCGAAGGTAATGGCAGATTAATTAACATTTATTAACTGACTTGACACTGCAGCGTATTCTTCAAAGATGTGACAGAGATGGACACTATTCCGGACATTAACCTTAAGGAAAAACAACGAGTCATCAGCGAAAAATAGATGTGTCAACGTCGGCCCTGAACGGCTTAACCTGATTCCTTGTCTCTTTCCTTCATGTTGCGCCTTTTTTATCATTGAACTTAGGACTTCTGAGTAGAAAAGAAAAAGATATGGAGATAACGGGTCACCCTGACGTAACCCTCGCTCAGCTTCCAAACGGCCATAAGGGCTTCCTTTTATCAGAAGCGAGAATGAAGCAGAGCAGACACAAGTCATAAGTAGTTCAACCCGACGGGTACTAAAACCTTTGCACAGAAGAACAACCTCTAAAAAGTCTCATTAGACTCGGTCATATGCTTTGCTAATGTCTGTTTTAACAGCCATAAACTGTGGTTGCCGTGTCTTTAAAGAATGAAACACTTCGTACGCCAACATGATATCGTTAGTGATTTCTCTACTCGGGACGAAAGCAACTTGTTCTTCCGTAATAATATCTCGGAGAAAAGGCTCCATACTTTGAATCAAGTCCTGGAGCCTTTGTTGCACATATTGAAAACACAGCACTACGAACTTCTTCTAACGTGACCTCTCTTAACAATTTGAGTTAATCGTATACGTAATCACAGGCACAAGGCTATTGATTATGTCTTTAAAACCCACCACATGATCCGAACTAAATAAATCTTGAAAATAATTGATACCTTCTCTTGCTATTAACTCATTGTCATACACACCACCGTACCAGTTTGTGTAGTAATCTGTATAAGCTTATTACAAGCAATTCGATTACGAACTGAGTCTTGAAAAGTTTTTGTATTAGAATCACCTTCATTTAGTCATCGATTTCGACTCTTTTGCTTCCAATAAAGCTCCTCTTGTCGATATGCTTCATTCAATTCTTTACGTAAGTCGTATATTACAGAAAGACGTTTTGACGAATCGCGTTGTACGCAGTCGAGTTCAATTGTTAACTCCATAATACGAATTCTCGAATTCATCTTATGAGAACGACGCCATGTAGAAATTGTTTTCCGTAAGCGCGAATCCGATCAAGTACATTGGAAAGAGTTGAACGTAAACATGGATTGTTAACACGATTAGACCAAGCCTCCCTAACCAACGAGTCAAGCTCATGATGATCATTGCAGCGAATGTCATAACGAAACAATTTAAGGCCACTATCAGTTTGTTTATGAATCTTCAAAATTGCTGGTCGATGATCAGACTCCACTAAAGGCAAATACTCAACCAAAGAAGCAGGGTATTGTGCTTTCCATTCAGAATTAGCAAGCGCCCTATCAAGCATACACTTAACGATATGATCCCCACGACAACCAACCCAAGACATGTTATTACCAATGAAGTTTAAATCCGAGAGATTACATGCAGCAACCATGTTTTGAAAATTAGTGAAGGTCCATGGTTCACAAGTTGCTTTTCCTCTGTTTTTAAAATTTCATCAAAATCACCACAAAAGAGCCAATGTCCTTGTCGTATGAATTTAATCTTTGCAAACGTTCCCTTAGGTGATGACGCAACGCACGAACAGGATTACCATAGGTAAAAAAGCAATAGAAGAATTCATGATCTTTATTTATCTTACAGTCAATCATCCAAGAATCTGCAGAGTACAAGGTGATTGAGATATAATTCTTCTAGAATAACGCTAAACCCCCCCACTTAAACCTATCGGCAAAACACACCGTACATTATCATAACCTAACAACACAACCAAATTCCTTACATCATCATCCTTATTCTTTGTCTCCACTATAAAGAGTATTTCTTGATCATAAGTAAACTTAAGATCTTTTAGACGTTGAACTGTCAGGGACCCTTTTATAACCCAAAAGTTCCAAATCATGACATTTATGGCATCCCCGGTGGCTTTTGGCCCACTGTGCCCTCACCCAAATGGTCTTCTTGTGGCAAGACCGAACCTGTGGCTTGTTCTTTATGTCGTGTAGTGGTTCCCTCACGGTAGAAGAACCAATTATGAATGTCTATAAAACCAGAATTGGTGCGAGTCCTCTTGACATGGTTTTCCAGGATATCAGAGTTGCCAGTTACTTGTCTGTAATCACTGCAGATGAGGATTGGATGCGCATCAGAAGAGCCCTGCGGTGGATCAGAGTCAGCCTTGCGCTTGCGAGGCATGGAAGTAGACGCATCCTGGTTAGTTGCTTCATTATCTGGACACAGAGAAGGCGCATGACCACCTTCATCATTTGCTGGAGGTGCATCAGGGAGAGTTGAATCGGCATCATTATTGTCTTCACTCGGATCTTCGTCATCATCATCTTCACCCGATTAAGAAAGGAGAGCGAGACAATCAGAGACATCATTAGTCATCATTCCACATTGCACACAGAAGTTTCGGAGACGCTCCTACCGTAAAGTCAGATCCACCAACGCATTGCCAAAGATAAATTGGCGTTTAAAGTAGAGAGGATCGGCAACATTACACAGCAAACAGATACGAACGTAATCCATGATCACAGAAGAAGCACTTTCAAAATCTGTCCCCAGATAATGATCCAGTTCTGCTCCGATGTAGCCCACCATTAGAGCAGTTAAATAACGGAGCGGTTTGCCACGCACCTGCACCCAAAAAGGGATGAAATATTGAGAACTCACAGCCACATCCAGATTCCACTTTTGCACTGTTACCATCCCCTCGTTAAAAGACCACATGCCTCTCTTGATCACAGCATCCATTGCATCCTCCATGGGGAAGAGGAATTGGACATGTTTGTTTTCCATGAGGCGACCGGTAACATAATTTCCTGTAAGCCAAACATAAGGTATCGCCGCAGCCCGAGCATGCAAATTTTGTTTATGGAGATTCACCGGTGTAACAATAAGACAAAATTGGGTAACAACATCGC
The DNA here is from genome assembly GCA_900406405.1 of Lepidium africanum. NCBI lineage: Eukaryota > Viridiplantae > Streptophyta > Magnoliopsida > Brassicales > Brassicaceae > Lepidium > Lepidium africanum. Next base: position 11,626 of record OVAX01000151.1, read on the forward strand.
TGGTGGCACAAAAGTGAGTCGGCAACGCCACCGGATCAACCTTCTTACCGATTGCAATATTGCGTCTTCTTCCTAATATCGCTCATTTATGAGAAAGTTTGAGACAAAATACTCTTCAACGCAATCACGAAGAAGAGACTGAAACCGATGTTAAATAGGAAGTCTGAGTCGGTTACCCATCCGATAACATCAGAGTTAACCGCTGATAATCGACAGAAACTGCCCTCTAGAGAGAGAATTCAACAGTTATCAATGAAAGGGCGTAATTGCCCTAGAGAGAGAACATAGAGAATAACTATTTAAAATGATGCTATTTTTCAAACTCTTTTGGTACGACAATTATATTATTATTTGTGTCTCATAATAAATTATGTCTAGCGTTGATGCGCAATAACTCAATAAATCTTTTTTTTGTTAATAATGGGCAATAACCGATCGACCCAATAACCAAGTTTCTATATAATATAGGCGGTAGGACTTGATCCCTAGATGTGCAAGTGCGCATGCTATTTAATGAACTTACTGCCAGCCAATAGACTAAAGGCCACTTGCAATAACTTAATATATTGTGAAATTACTCTAATATCTCTATTTCATAATTCATAATATGGTTAATATGAATAAGTATTAAAAAAAATCAAATTTTTGTCTTGAAATGCTAAAACATCGGGATAAAATGAGGCTAAAATATTATTCATATTGAGAAAGACAAAAAGTAATTTTTGTAGTCACGATAACGATGCTGAAATTTTTCATAGTCTAGTGTTAAGATGTTTTAATTAATGATTTTGACATCATAGTTTGATCACTCTATATTATGTATAGGCTTATAGTAAATTAAAGAATATTAAAAAAAAATTATGGATTAAATCTTGTCAATCTAATTATTGGAAAAGTATAGCTTAGTGGTTCTAAATTAGGTAACATTTAATGTCAAAGACATGTGACATAATGGTAGTGGTCAATTTATAAATCTTCAAGGCACCATGCTTCGATTCCGATACAAGTGAAAGAAAAAAATTTTAGGATGTGAGATTTGACTATGGATTGAGTTTTGTCGATCCAATTATTGCTGGAATTTAAAAGTCAGGTTGAAAAAATAATTAGGTAACCTTTGCCGAGAACTGCATGGTCGTGGTTGTAGTCTTGTAAACCACTCACATATTATTCTTTGGTATCGTTCGGACCTGAGGTTTATAAATTGCGTTTTGAACCTTGACAAAAAAAAAACTAAAGAGTCGCATCCAGTGAGAAAGGAAGTCAATAATTTATCTCGGATAAATTGTAATCGTATTAAGCCAAAAGATTAAAGAACTGCACTTCTTTATTGATTAAGAAACTCTCTCAAAACTTAACCAAATACTTTCAACTTAATGTCTTAGGGAAGAACTCTCCCTAATGACTTATTTATAGACTAGACTAGGCTAAACTCCTTAATCTATTAGGATTAAATTTACATAAATCTTATCCTCTTTTATTTTGGTATTACCCCTAATAACTAACTCTCATTAGGAATAGCTTGCATCCCAACTTATCGGAATTATCCAACATTCACCCCCGTAATTCCGACATGAACTCCGGGATGAATGATCCCGATGACACCTAGCTTGTCTCTCATTTCCTTGAACTTATTTCCTTGAACTTAATCTTGATGACACCTAGCTTGTAAAGCTTGAGAATGGCCGCCTTTTGTTCTTCGCCGGCTACATGCATAACTCTGATTTGATTCTTCACCACACGTTCTCGAATGAAGTGATATCTCGAGAGTATTTGTTTGCTCCTTCCATGAAAGACCGGGTTCTTTGTGAGTGAAATGGTCAATTTTTTGCCGCTCCTTAGCTTGACCTTCTAGTCTTCATCTACGATTTCTTTCATTAGCCCCTTAAGCCATATTGCTTATTTTGCGGCTTCGGTGGCAGCCATGAATTTGGCTTCACAAGATGATAAGGCAACCGTGGGTTGTTTTTGTGATGTCCAAGTGATAGGAGATGAGCTAAAGTAGATGACATGGCCGGAGGTGCTTCTACCATCATCAATATCAACATTGTGAGTACTATCACTATACCCTATGATTATCCTTGATCCATTTCTCTTAAAATGTAAACCAAACTTAGTTGTACCTTAAGACATGTTTGAGTGTTTTTCCATGTGATTCCTTTGGACTTTGCATATATCGACTTGACACTCCAACCTCATATGCTGTCCGGTCTTGTGTAAACTAAATAACGCAAGCATCCAATCGTTCTTCTATATCTTGTGGCATCAATCTCGGGTTCGTTTTCAGCTCTTGAAAGCTTTAGATTCCATTACATTGGTGCTTGGGCGGCATTACACGAATCCATTTTCGTGTCTTTGAGAATCCCTTTAGTATATCCTTCTTGCTTTATCTTTATCCCTTCATTGCCTTGAAACAATTCAATTCCAAGATAATATGTTAGTTTACCAAGATCCATCATCTCAAATTCTGTTGACATATCTTTCTTGAATTGCTTTATGATTCCTTGTGTTGTTCTGGGGACAAAGAGATCATCAACGTAGATAGCCACAATTAGATAATCATTCTTTTCTTTCTTAATGTGAACCGTGGACTCCTTTATGCATCTTTTGAAGTTCATCTCCTTTAGAACATAATCGAGCTTTACATTTCATGCTCTTGGAGCTTGTCGTAGATAATACAAGGCTTTGTGTAGTCTATACAATAACAATCTTCTTCTTTACCATGTTTTTCATTACCCCAAAGCTTACGTGTCCTAGTTGTAAGTGCCATGTTCATGTGATGTCTTCGGTTTTGACAAGAAGGCACTTTGATGACTAATTTTGAGTGATATTTTGTACAATCGATTTGATGATCTTGTCACTTGAAGTAGAAGTCTTCCTCATGAATCTCTAAGATGTAATTGAACTCCTTTCATCTTGACTTCACACCCATTCTCAGTTGCTTGTCCAAAACTTATGATATTGTGCTTCAAGTCGGGTATGAAATAGGATATCTTTGAGTACCTTTCATTCTCTGGTTTTACCAACAAACACGATAGACCATTTTCCAACTATGTTGTCATATGAGCCATCTCCAAACTTCACTCTTCCTTTGACGTTTTCATCCAGCTTAGAGAAAAACTCTTTGTTTCCCGTCATGTGATTACTTGCTCCATTATCAAGCTACCAAAGTTTTGATCCTTCGTTGCTTGTATTGTAATTGTAAGGGAACACTTTGTCTTCATTCAAAAACACAACCTCATGAACATAAAGAGCATCTTCTTCGATTTCCTCTCCCTCCTCTTCTTGTTCATTAAAGTTTGCTTCTTGACTTTTTCTAGGTCTATCGGGACAAGCTGAAACGAAATGACCCGGCTTGTCACATCTCCAACATATCACCTTGGATCAATCTCTACTTCCCTGATAGCTTTTGGTCTCCTCCTCTTAGTCTCGGCTACTTGTTCTTCCTTGACCTCTTCCATGGCCTCGACCTCCTCGGTTTTCTTCTCTTCCATTGTTTGAAAACATAAGTTTTCCTTGTTCCTCCGCGTGTTTGTTTTTCGCATTAGTTCGTTCTTCAAACGCTTTTATTCTCCCGACTATATCTTCGAATCTTGTTGTCTTAAGATCTAAGACTTGTTCTAGAGAAGCCACAATGTGAATATACTTATCCATAGGTAATCCATTCAGAAATTTCTTGACCAACCTCATTTCACTAATGGATTTCTCCAAGTGCGGTCGATTGTGCTGCGATTTCGGAAATCTTTCCTGCAAACGCATCAACTGTGTCATTGTCATTTATTGTTAATCTCTTTAGATCAGCCATTAGGGTTTGTAATCTTGCTTCCTTTACATGATCAGCTCCTTGATACCGTGATCTAATAGCATCCCAAAGCCCTTCTGCGTCTCTTGATCTCCAATTTGCAAGATGAGTTCCTTGTAAATATATTGAAACAAGAGAGTTATGGTCGTGACATTCTTCTTCAAGTCTGTAAATCTTGGTTCAATTGTTTCCTACACTTCACTAACTCGAAGAGTTATCTTCATTCTCATTGCCCAAACTGTGTAGTTTGTCAATGTCAACATAGGACATTGGATCGATCGCACTCCAGGGTCTTTTCGCGGTGGTTGTTCAATCACGTCTCCCATCTTCGTGCGTGATGCTTCTCCTTGCTTGATCGGATATTTGACTCAAGCTCTGATACCAATTGTAATCGTATTAAGCCAAAAGATTAAAGAACTGCACTTCTTTTTTATCAAAAAACTCTCTTTAAACTTAACCAAATACTTTCAACATAATGTTTTCGGGAATAACTCTCCCTAATAACTTATATATAGACTCGACTAGACTAAACTCCTAATCTATTAGAATTTAATTTACGTAAATCTTATCATCTTTTGTTTTGGTATTATTCCTAATAACTAACTCTTATTAGGAATAGCTTGCATCCCAAGTTATCAGAATTATTCAACAAATTTTTAGGGCTGTGAATCAATCTTCTCTTCGTCACATAATCACTATCAACAAATCATTATCATTTTAATCACTTCTGCATGGTTCATACTAATACCATAATTGTGCTATCATCCCGGATTATAATAACCTATGATACATTTGACCCAAAAAAAAACAAACCAAAAGGACATCGGACAATATTTTGTTCACTAAACAGACAAAACTGAAACTAAGAAAAGCTAAGAACGCCTTGAGGACGATCTTGTCTCTTAAGAACGCCTTGGATTGATGATAGCCACGAGAGGATAAAGCTTCTGAGAAGTCAAGCCATAAGTATCCACATTCTCTTCTTCCCCGTCTCTAAGCTTCCATTCAAATTCTTGAACTAATCTCCCAATGGCAATGCTTGCTATGACAGATGCTTGAAGTGCACCAGCACAAACCCTCTTTCCCGCTCCGAATGCCATTGTCTTGTGAAGATCCGACAACTCGTATTTACCGTCATCCAGGAACCTCTCTGGCCACCACTCTTCTGGTCTCTCCCAACGCTTCTTATCCATGTTGCATCCATAGATGTTTATTGCTATCTGCACATCAAGATTCCAATGTGAAAATGACTTGGTTTATTCGTAAGTAGAAGTGGGCAAACAGGAACACGGGCTGAGATATCACAGGAACGGACTGAAGGGATATAGAATAGTATGTGGGATTCAGTGAAAACGGGATTTTACCTCACTTCCTGCAGGGATATAGAAACCTCCGATTTGGGAATCCTCGTGGACATAGCGAATGGGAACTAGAGGTGCCGGACTGTATTTCCTAAGCGTTTCATGGAAGACTCCATTGAGATATGGAAGTCGAGGCAACTGTTCTTCTTTGATCTTTTCTCCTCCACAGACACTTTGGATTTCTTTACACAGACGATCTTGAAAATTTTGATGCTTTGCAAGTTCATAAATCGCCCATTCAGTTGTGACCAAAGTAGTGTCAGCTGTCTCAATTATTGTCTCCCAAACCAAGATTGCAATTTGCTCCATGGTTAGTGATTTCGTTTCCGACATCAAGAAGTTGAGATAGCAATCATCATCCTGTTTCTCAGTAGATTAGAACAATAGAGTAATGCAATAACCAAAGACTATTGAACAGAACATACCGAGTTTGAATCATTATGCTTCAGTCGATCTTGAACCAGAGCATGCATCACTGCGAGCCTACGTTTATGCTTCTGCTGGATTCTTGCTTCAAAACTTTTATTCGGAATCCATTTCAAGTATGGGAAGAAGTCTCTCCAGTCAACATCAATTGCACCCTCCATCATGTCATGAACAAGAATCTTGTAGATCTCGTCTCTTGAAAAAGTCACACCGAGTTCCTTGACGTAAATGGATTCTACATCTTTCCCCAAGGCCTATGAAAGATCTTTTACATGTTGACAAACGAATAGTAGAAAAGTGTGAATCCTCATGCATAAGGTAAAACAAAATACTCACTTGCTTCAAGGCTACTCCAAAAAGCTCATGCTCAAATATAGCCCTGAAGTTTACAGGTTCGTGCGGATGCTCCCTTGTGTGAGCATGCAGCTTGGAAGACAAATTTTCTATGAGAGCATCTCTGTAGTGTCTTTTTCGTTTCTGAAAAAGTTTCCACACAAGACAAAACTTGATTCAGTTTGCCACAGAGTATATCAAGGAGAAGCTGCAGATTATTCACCTGTGCATTTGCATTCAGAAGGCCATTCAAGAGACACCGTTTTGTTAATTTGTGGAAATCATCATAATCACTAGTAGCAACCATAGCTTTATTGCAAGTGAGGACTGTCAACGCATTTGATAGCTTTCTAGTTGAGATGGACGAAAACCGAGTTACCATGGCCTGAAAACAAACACATAACGAGCTCACTGAATGATAAGAGAGGCTTCAATATAAGCAATTCATTTCAGATTACTATCATCTGAATAACACCGTAGAGATATATCTTTATCATTAAGTTGTTTAAAGCTTTGTTCATGTGTTCTTGATTGTAAACAACAATTCCCAATCAATAAAAGAATGATTTTGTTACTTTTCATCATGATTCAGGTTCCAAATCCATCAGTCAACCGTTGAATATCATAATGGTTGTGAAAATCAGAACATTTACTGAAACAATCACAAACGAATGCTAACCTCTTTCGCCGTTTCGGTTGAGCTAAGAACAATAAGGGAGGAAGAACCCATCTTGATAGAGTAAATAGGACCATAAATCTCTGACCACTTTGTGAAAGTCTTGTGGGGTTTCTTCTCTTTTAGTTGCAGCAAGTTCCCAATAATTGGAAATCCTAACACCACTGAATCAAAACCAACTTCAGAGCTCTCAAAGGTACAAACTTTTAGTGATCAGAACTTAGTTTGATTGGTAATTAAATCAACTTAACTAGACTAGTATCCTAATCAAGTCTCAAACTTGGTAAACAGAAGCAATGATCAAACTCTGAAACCGAACTAGTTAATCGCTGAATCAGAGTTCCATGAACCACAAAACCCAGATACTGAAATCGGAAAACAAACCTGGAACAGAGGGGAGACTAGAAACTTTCGACATCTTCTTTGTGGAGAAGAAGAAGAGTAGTTTCTTGAAGAAGAGGATGAAGAGGAAGGAGGAGACGACAACGCCAAGGAGAATGGAGATCATGGAGAAATCTACGGAAGTGGAAGGAGTGTGATCACTGTATTGTTGATGTGAATAAAAAGGAGGAAAATGTTAATATTGCATCGAATTTGTGAAGAGAGGAGAGTTTGAAGTTTTACACTTGTTGGGACTTGGTGAGTTTTTGGATTTTTTCCCATTTCGAATTTCTAAAAGAGACATGTATTCTTTCTATGATCCTCCTGCTGTATCATTTAAGATGTTATCTTCTTGTCTTTTATTCAAGTTTTGTGACACGTAAGATTTTTAAATTTTTTTTATTTTCTTCTGATCTCACAGTTTTTCTTTTTTTTTTGAAAATGATATTCTATCAAAATGCAAGAAGAGAAAAATTACATGGGTACTAGCCCAGTTAATGTTTCGGCCTAAAAACATATTTTAGAACCTAATTTAATAATTGCAACAAAGAGAGAAACGTGTGGCCATAAGGCCCAATAACTTAACCGATGAAGAAGTGACTATTGCCCAAAGCCAAGTAGTTGATACGCCATTAATGCTGAGTTAATATGTTAGTGAACTGAACCAATATTAAGAATTGAAGAATCGAAGAGGCAGGTTCATGCATAAAATAGCTAAACCATTCAATCTTTTTTGAGACATCGAAGACGGTAAATAATTTTTTAATAACTTCAACTTTGAAAAACTTCTCTCTGCCGAAGCGACAGTCACATGTATAGTTAAAAGGATACGATATGCAATGGAAACATTAGGATAACAACCAACATTTTCAGCAAACTCAATAACATCACTAGGTTCCATAGGTACATTAGGTAAAGTCGATTGCAACACTCTCAATTCTGAATAAAGATCATTAGAATCAATATCCGAAGATGTACCATGAGAAAATGTGCTGTTAAAGCGGTTGCAATGTTCTTGAAGTTCACTTTCTTCTAAATCTTTTAGCTTTATCGAATCAAATCAAAACCCAAAAACACTCTGAAAATTATTCATTTGATCAAATCTAGTCTTAACTGAATTTATTGCCATATCAACCACAACTAAAAAATAGTGGACTCTAAAAGCATCCTCACTTGATTGTACCTCTTGACCAAAATCAGTTTCATCGAATTGTTTTTTTCTAAAAATACGACATTATTTTGGAAATGTAGGATCACTATCCATATCATGAGCAATACTTTTAGCAATACTCAAACTAGAATTGAACCCTTCATCTCTATACTTCTCAAAAAAGAACTATACATTCCAATTGTTTCAAAGCCTTATCAATGCACATAGATTTAGATTGTAAACTCTTACTCACCAAGTTAATAGCAAACAAAATATCATACCATAGGACCATACCAAGTATGAATTCAAAATTATCAAATGCCATGATTAAACTTTCATCATCACTTTTTGTAATAGCATCATCACATGATTCATATAACTCTAATAAAGCTTGTCTTACTTGTGGAGCTTGAAACCTAATAGCTTTAACACTTTAGATTCGACTCTCCCACCGAGTATTAGATAAAGATTTCACAGTAAAACCAGAAACATTGTCAAGTAAAGTCTTCCATCTTTTAGTAAAACTAGAAAATAAAACATATATCCGTTGCAAAAATCCAAAGAAAGAGATAGCTTTCACACATGAATGAGCCATATCACTAACCACAAGATTAAGACTATGACAAGCACATGGCATATACAAAGCTTTTGGATTAATATTAAGTAAACGATTTGAACACCTTGATGCTTTCCTTTCATGTTAGAACCATGGTTGATGGGCTCCTCAACTGCAAAGATCTACCCGAAGACGATATAATCAGAGAAGGTCGAGACGAGAAGCAATCTAACCAACACGACTTGACCGAGTATAACATGAATATCACAAAAAAATCTAGATGAACTTGAAGAGCTAACAGTAATCACATCCCAGCCCCGGCCCACGAAGACACAACAAAGGCTGCACTTGCCATCTTTGGACTCCAATCAAGACATGCGATCACTTATCAAGGCGCTCCAGATGATACAAAACGAATTAAGGCATGAAGTTAATTTTTATGGATTCCTAACTCATTTAGCTAACTCCTCGAAGTGGAATCAGCCCAAACAAAGCTCGGAGCCAAACGTTATGGGTTTTAGAAGCTGGACGTTCTGAGCTAAAGCCTTATTCGCGACAACTCCAAATATTGAGCTGCAAAGCCCAACTCAGGCGTGGCCTTCACTTCAAACCACTTGGAGATTATTTTTCGGCCTTTCATGGTTCCAACAAACCCAAGAACGCATCAATCCACCATCGGATCCACCAAATACACCCCCAACAAGAAGAAGATCCGATGCGGTGCTGTTTAAGGAAGGTCCGCGGTCAACTTGCTTCAAGGGACTTCAGAATTATGTGTGGCGACCAGACTCTCTAAGCCACTTAGAATCATCCAGGGAAGTCTTACCATGCTCCAGCTCTCACAGGATTGGACGAATTCTCCTCTTAAAGACTTTCCATATCCGGCCGATCATCATATCTTTCCCAACGGCTCCAAGATCGACGACCCTCATTACTTGACCGTTTTATCATTTATTCTGAGTAATTTCTTTTCCATTTTATGCTAAGAACCATTGTAGACTCGAGCCTTTATAAGCTCATGTCTTTTGCTTTGGTGTTGTTCACAACTTGCACAATTTTAGGTGTGAATTTGCCTTGACTTGCTTCGTTTGTTTCTTCGTTTCTTGTCCCCTCACATTATCAACATCAAGAGTAAGAGACTTAAGAGCATCTAATAACTTTCCAAAGAGTCCTAATCCGGATGTGTCATGTACCTCTAGAAACTCTAAGAAATACTCTTCTACTTTGACCTTTTTATTTGAAACATTCACACATCTTACTATAAGAGTCATTTGTTCTTGATGGCTCACATCCGGAGTACAATCAAGAATAATAGAAAAATATTTTGCTTCTTTAATGACTCTTACAATGGAAAGTTGAACATTAGAAGCCAAAAGAGAAATGAATTCATTTTGAATATTATGACCAAGATAATGATGATGAATTTGTTGATTATGAATGCGTCTAATATGATCTTGGATTATCAAATCAAATTCTGCAATCATTTCAATAGCTCCTAAGAAATTACCATTGCTATCTAGGTAAAGTTTCTCATTTTTTCCCCGAAAGAAACTTCACCACAACAATTATTCTAGTTAAAACAAGTCTCCAATGCTCTTTTTCTTTTGCAATTTCTTGTTGTAGTTCCTTATCAATTGTGAGATTTCAAATCTAACTTTCACATCTTTCCAAGTTCTCATGCTCGTCATATGTTCTACACTTCTCTCATGCTCTTTAAGTCTCTCACTAAGATACTTCCAATCTCTAAATCCATCATTTGCAAGCATACTTGAATAACCTCTAGATTTAAACAACTTGCAACAAAAGCAATAAACTTTATCCACGTACTTGGAGTAAACCAACCAATTTCTATCACTAGTTTCTCCATTACTCAACTTCCTAGAATAATAATTATATGAGAAATGTATATTGTACTTATCTAGAGGAAACACAAGATCCATTTCTCTTTTAGGCCCTTTCTCAATTAATAAATCTCTCATTTTGCTAAGTTCTCGCAATGCCTAGGATCGTAAATGTCAACACAAGAGTTTGGATGTTCACCAACATTTAAACTTTCATTATTAGATGCATCTACCACAATATCATGCTAAATCAACTGATTATTCCTATCATTAACATGATCATTTGTAGGGATGTTAAAAAATGGCTTTAAGCCCAACGGGTACCCGAAACCCGTAAATTATCATGGGTTTAAAAACCCGTTTGGACTGAAAAATTTAACTGGGTTTAAAATGGACGGGTACCTATAACTAATGGGTTTTCTTCGGGTTTACCTATTGGGTAATAGGTACCCAATGAGATTTTTGTTTTAGAAAAAAAATAGAACGACATCGTTTAATACTACCCAGACGGGTTTTTAAACAAAAAAAAAAAGAAAAAGGAAACTTCAACGTTGTTAAACGTTGTCGTCTAGAACAAAGAAAAAAAAGACATTGAATGTGAGATTTTTCGACCAGCTCTGAATCGAAAATTTCAAATTTTATTAAGACTGAAATTGATTTGTTTGGATCTTAAAGAGATACTCTTTTTGTTAAGAACATTGTCTCATCTTTGTGTCTTTCAGATTAAAAGGCTTTGCTCAGGTTCTGAAAGATTATAATTTCGTACTTTATCCTATGATTCTAGATTTTGTGATTGTTAAGCTACTATGAAAGGATTTCGTTGATTGTGGTTACAACAATCCAAACTTTTTGATGCATTTTTGGTTACAGATTCACCTTAGATATTTAATCGGGATCAGTTTTGATTTTAAAACTTGATTTAATTTTGATTTACAACAATTTTGATTTTAAAACTTGATTTAATTTTGATTGTGATTTAATTTTAAAACTTGTTGTAGTTATTATTTGATGCTAAAGCTTGTAATTTCAAAATTAATTTTATCAAACTTAAAATTAATATAAATATTTGAAAATAAATATTAAATTTTATTTTTCTACTTACAAAATTTAAATATTAAATATACATATTTAAAAAAATATTAAAAAAACTTAAATATTAAACAAATATAATTGGGTACCCATATAAAACCCAAATTTTACTGGGTTTTAGTTGAGTAGTCTTAATAAGAATCTAAGTCTTATTGGGCTTTTCTGCTTTAAGTTTTTTTTTGGGCGGGCTCATTTTGAGTTCAGACCGAGTTAGGTTTTTTTACCCACAATAACATCCCTAATCATTTGTTTCACAAGCATTATGATTTTCACTAGCACTTACTCTTTTGATCACAAATTTATCTAAAGATCCTCTTTGTGATTTAACAAACAATTCTTCTTCTCTTTTCTTTCTCTCTTTTGACATCCAGATAATTGTCCAGTCATAATGTGCAACCAATATAAATGAGAAAATAATTAGGAAAATGTCATTTTAACCTTGCAAGTTGCGAAAATCGCTGATTAAACATTGAACTTTGGATGTAATTAATTAAACCTTTGATTTTTTGTTGACTTTTTAAAAAACCTTCAACTTTGCATTGACTAGGCCAATTTAACCTTTCGCGAAAATATAATCAAAATTGACTCTGAAATCGAAAACCAAATTGGAAATTGGAAGTTCAACTCACTTCTTATCTTTGTTATGAATAATCCATAAGCTTGATTTGCTCTTTTCGTTCAAGAATGAGGTCAAATTCGTCGATTTAAAATCTTGTCTTCGATACTTTAAATCGACGAATTTGAGCTCATTCTTGAAAGAAAATAGCAAATCAAGCTTATGGATTCTTCATAACGAAGATAAGAAGTGAATCGAACTTCCAATTTAAAATTTGGCTTTCGATTCCAGAGTCAATTTTGATTCTATTTTCGCGAAAAGTTAAATTGGCCTAGTCAACGAAAAGTTGAACGTATAGTAAAAGGTCAACAAAAAATTGAAGGTTTAATCAACCACATCCAAAGTTCAATGTTTAATCAGCGATTTTCGCAACTTGCAGGGTTAAAATGACATTTTTCCCGAAAATAATTGGAAAAATAGTACCTGGTTTAAGGAAAAGAAGTCCGATTGAATTTTGAATGAGTTAAGCAATTCCAAATAAATTAGTGAATAAACAAAAGAAAGAGATGTATTTGATAAAAATTCTCTTAGAGGATTTTGATTAAGGGATAACTGTGAGAATGAGAAAGAGACTTTAGTGTAGGACTGTGGGAGACGATTTAGAGAAGGAGACGTTGGTGGGATGGGAAGATGAAAAGGTTTAGTTGCTACCAAAGTAATTATTTTCTTTTGGATTCTTACACAATGGATTAAATAAAAAGAAACAAGTTTGGTGAATAAGCCCAATAAAGAAAACAAGATTTTTACACTGTCTCAGCCTGTTACAAAAACAAGTTTAGTAAATAAGCCCAATTTAAATGAAGTTTCGGATGAAAAAGAAAAAAAAAAGCCACTTATAATTATTGATTATACTTATTTGTTTGGTTGTACCAACTATTTCGGTTACAGAAATAATGTCTCATTAATACACAGCGTTGAAATAATTAGTAAACAAATTATTTTTGGGCCCTGTGCCCAAGGCGAGTGCACTGAGTGCCCTGGTTAGTAAGCCGACGCTGATTCATTGTTGGTGAGTCGAAGACTAGCGATTCTGTTCCTTATGAAGCCATCAATAGTCTTGAGAAGATCGTTGTCCATGGAGAAGGTGTTGCGATGTAGCCGGTGATTCCTCTCTGTCCAAAGATAGTATACCGCTGCATGCCAAGTAAGTAAAACCAGTTTTTTGTGAACCTTGTTGCAGTGTTGTGATTGTAGTTGATGATTAATTTGAGCCCCATCTGAGTAAAATTGTATTCCTAACCGAGAGAAAAGGTGGGTCCAAATCCTAGATGAGAATGGACAGTCAAAAAAGAAGTGGTTCTTGATTGCATAGAAGACATTGAGCATTGATTTCAAATCCCCAACCTAGCATCCGATCCTTTGTTGGCATTCGATTTAGCTCACACAACCAAACCATAAACCTATGCCTTGGGATGTAACCAGCAAACCAGATAATGTTATTCCAACTTACCCGAGGTTTAGGAGGCTTTATGTTTTTGTACATAGCTCCATTTGAAAATTTGCTTGATTTATTTCCCTCAAATACCCAGACATATGAGTCTTCTATGTCCTAAAATGTATATTTGAAAGAAACATGTGAATGTTAACTAACTCCTCTGTTCTTGCAGGTGGCAAATTCCACGACATTCCATTCCAAAGAGAAGCTATTGTAGCATGAGAACCAATACCAAATATGCCATGTTCTGCGTTCAAATACAAGGTTAGATTCCCATGAGATGTCCAATTGTCACTCCAAAACATGCAGTCTCTACCATTCTTTATCTCCATTTTTATTGAATCATAGATGTAGTGTCTTAGCTTCAACAATATTTTTATTGAATCATAGATGTAGTGTCTTAGCTGAAAATGATCCCTCAGTTTTGCCTTTCCAAAGGAATCTGTTTGATAATGTGTTCAATTCTTTTATGCAGGACTTAGGCAGGAAGGAGGTTGCACACCAGAAGTTAGTAATACCAGAGATGGCAGAATTTATCAACTATATAGTTCCCGCAAAGGAGAGAGTCCTCGCAGCCAAAGAGGAGAATCTGGATTTTACTTTAGCAAGTAGTTGAGTACAGTTGGCTACAGTAAGCTTCCTCGAGCTTAGAGGAACACCCAAATATCTTACCGGCAGTTCACCATATGTAATTCTTGTGAGTAGTTTGATATGTTCTATCTCTTAAATACTCAAACCAGAAGCGTTAAAACTTGTTTTTTGTACACTAACCTTCAGCCCTGATTTCTCTTTGAAGGTTTGCAGTAAATGAAGAATGTGTTGAACTGATTGAATAGTTCCGTCCGAGAAAATGAGAAGGTCATCCGCAAAACATAAATGGGTTAGTTTCGTAGATTTGCATTTGTAGTGATATCCAAACCTCCCTTCTTCAGCTGCATTGTTTAGTAAATAGGAGAGGCAATTCATGGCTATTACAAAGAGATAGGGAGACAAGGGATCTCACTATCTTAGACCCCTTTTCCCTTTGAAATAACCATGTAGCCCACCATTATACCCAATAGAAAATGACGGTGTACAAACACAAGCCTCAACCCACCTTATAAATGTCTCCGGAATGTTTAACCCACACAGACAGTTAATAATAAACTCCCAACGGACTGTGTCAAATGCCTTGGCAATATCAACCTTAATTATGATGCTTTTAGGACCAGTTTTTCTATGATATCCTTGGACAAGTTCCCCAGCCAACACTGTATTTTCTATTAGTAATCTGCCTTTGATAAAAGCTATTTGACTTGGTAGAGCAGTAGGTGTTTCAGTCTTACAACTAACAATTTGGATATCACTTTGTATGTTGTATTGCAACAGGAGATTGGTCTATAATCTGAGATAGAGGAAGCACCCGCAGTTTTTGGGACCAGAGATAGAATCGTGGCGTTAACTGTTTCTGGGAAGAAACCTTAAACAAAGAACTGAGAGATAGCTTCGAGACAGTCATTCCCAATAATATACCAGGCAGTGGAGAAGAACTTAAGAGGTAAGTCCACCTGGTCCCCGAGACTTGTTTGGGTTTAACTTAAAGACCACTCGCTGAATTTCTTCTGCAGTAGGTGGAACAATCATACACTGACTCATTTGTGTATTACACTTTCTGGTGAGTAGGTTTTGGAACCACAACAACGGGATCTACAGTGACGTTAGACGTGAAGGAGAAAGAATGGAAGAGAAATGATTAATCACCAAGTCACTCGTCAATTTCGGGTCAGTTACAACACTCCCATCACTTCTTATGAAAGATCTGATAGAGTTATAGGATTTCCTTGCTTCAACACATATGTGGAAAAATGTTGTGTTTTGGTCCCCCTCTCTTAGCCATTGGATTCTAGATCTTTGCTTGAAGAAGGATCTCGATCTGAATCAAAAACTGCCATCTATCTCTTGCATCCTTTTCAGCCTGAAAAATTTGTTGATTTGGTTGCTCCAAGGATTGTACCTGCAAAACCTTTAATTATTGTTAGCCTCACTCACTCTCTGCTCTATTTGTGAGAAATTTTCTGCATTTAACTGTCTGAAAACACATTTTAGGCTTTTAAGATTAAAGCAGAACGATGAGAGAAGAGGACCGTTGCTTCCACTTTACGTCCATGATGCTTCAACGCTGATAAAAATGATGGGAGAGATGTTAGGTGGTTTATGAACTTGAATGGTTGAGAACCAGAAGGCGGAATTGGACAGTCCAAGTCCAGCAAACATGGAGTGTGGTCTGAAATTTCAGGTGGGAGAAATGTAGATGTGCTTTGTGGGAAAGAAGATAGGTATGATTCACCAAAAGTATGTCCAGTTTCTTGGCAATTTGATCATCAGTATGATTGTTTTTCAAGTGAAATATGTTCCATGAAATCGCAGATCAAACAACTCTAGATTCTGCATACAATCTCTCATTCTCATCATTTGATTGTCTATGCAGAAAACAGAGGGAGAGGAGTGCTCAGTAAGGTGCATTATCTGATTGAAGTCACCACCAAGTGCCCATGGACAACTATGCAAAGAGAATCTCGCTTTTAGCTCTTCCAGCTCATTCCATAGGTCTTATCTTTCATGTGCAAGGTTGTTGGCATACACAGCTGAGTAAATGAGAGACTTTCCACCCGGTAATTGAACTTTGACTTTCATTGATTGCCGAGATTTATGCAAAAGAGAAACTGAGATAGAGGGTTTCCAGATAATAAAAATTCTGCCACCGTCGTCTTCAGCGTGATTGGTTAAGTAGTTCCATATTGGACATGTTCTCTATAGTATGTAGGATAAATTAGATTCCTTGATATGAGACTCCAAAATTGCACCAAACAAAGACTTACTATCGTTAAGCCATTGCACAAAAGAGTGGTGCTTGCCCGGGTCATTTAGACTACGGACATTCTATAAAAATAGTTAGGACCCATTAAGCCGAAGAGGAGGTCTCTCCTTTGAGGAGTGATCCCTTTCTGGGTAAGGTTATAGTAGCTTGAGAGGAAGAATTTAGGGTGTTAGAATTGTTCTGACTGGAAGAATTTGGAAAAGAGGTTAGTGGAGAGGGCGGAAGAGAGGGACCAGGAAGGAGGGTAGGATGGTTTATTTTAACTGAGTCAGGGGAATTATATGAAGTGTACATAAACGGTGGACGAGTAAGAGGGTGGAGAAGGAATGGAGATTTTCGATCTTTTATTTGGTTGTTTAGGCATTGTTTTTGGTGTGTTTTGGGCAGGATTTTTTGGAGCATACGGGTTTCGGACTATGAGGGAGACAGAGGGAACCAATGGATCAGTGATAGTGGGGACAATAGTAGGAGACACAAGAATTAAGCTCTCAGAAGCATTCTGAAGAGCAGAAACATTCTCCACAAGAGGCAAAGCAGTAGATTCACATGGCTCAATAGTTGAAGGAGGAGGTTTAGACTTTCTGACCCACTCCCTAACAACAGTTGGGCATTTTCTTATTATATGACCATAAGTCTTGCAGTGTGAACAAAGTGGAGGGAGCCACGGATACTCCACCTGGAGCTTCAAAATCAATTTCAACAACCTTAAGGATAAGCTTTCTCATATCTATTTCCACAAACATGTGAGTTGTGGAGGGGTTAGTAAGCTTTAAGGTGAAGTCATCTATTTCCCTTGGCTCACCTACTAGTCCAGCAATTAAGCTCCAACCTTCAAGAGTCATAAGATCAAGGGGAATATCTTTAACATGAATCCATAGAAGGATGCTGGTAAGAGGATGATCTGCTTCAGTAGGAGAAGTTCCCCATTCAACTACTTGGAACATAGAGTCTGCTACATACCAGATCCGATTAGCCAAAATCCTCTCTCTGAGGTAATCATTAGGAATTCTGATCAGCATTGATCTAGTTGCTGAAGAATGTGAAACTCAACTTTTTGACCCTTGCCCCCATATATAGTTCAACACACTTTGGATTGAGCTAGTAGGAGGGAGATTACCAAGAAGTAACCAACAATAAAGTCCTTATGAGCAGTTGTACCTCTCACAAACACCTCATCTGGTACCTTGATTCTAGGGACCCCTTCACAACTGAATTCCAGTGGAGCAACACGTTTCAAACCCTTATCTTGGTTTTGCTTAACTTTTGCTGCATAAGTAAACTTAATAGGAAGAATGTCATCTGTAACATTAATTTGGGTTAATGCAGTAGTAGAAGGAGGGAAAGACGCATCTTTCACCTCAGTTGAAACAGAACTTTCAGGTTGTACTGTAGCATCAGGACTTGTAGGAATCACTGTAGCGACAACAGTGTTAGGATTTACAAGGGTTGAATCCAGGGTATGGGATGAGGAAACTAGGGTCATCTCAATATGAGCACTGGTAGTTTGGTCTTGGATTTGGGTAGTGGGGGTAGAAGGAGTGAGGGCAGGCTCAGGCTGAGCAGTCACAGTGCAGGAATCTGACACTGGAGAGGGAGGAAGGGCTGGAAGGGAGGGAGAAGGGGAAAGGGGAAGGAAATGAGAAAGGTCATGAGGGTCAGGGGGAAGAGGAGGAGGCTTACAAGGGTCGCCGGAGGACGCTGCTGGAGTCAAAGAGGAAGCATGTTCGCGAGAACGAGGAGTTCTCCATTTTCTCATTGCTCTTTTTATTGCAGAATATTGAGTTTATCTCACAGTTTAACATTACAATAAAATTTGGAATGGAATGCCATCATTACTATTCACTATTTTTTTATGAGAATTTCATTATCCATAACTCTCTTAAAAAGACTATCGCTTTTCTTATAAAAAGTCCATCTTGCTTTCATCTTCTTTATCTCTTTCATTTTTCTTGACTATGATTTCTCAATTTTAATATTTTCCTTTGGTTTAGGCTTTTTAAAAGGTTTAGGGTTTAGTTTTGATAATTTCATATATTAGTAAAGAGAAAAATGTCAATTTAACTTTGTATTTATCGAAAATGGTTGATTTAACCTTGAACTTTAAATATGATTGATTAAACATTCAAATTATTGTTAACTTCTGAAAAACTTTGTGTTGATTCGGCCAATTGAACCTTTCGCGAATCTCAAATCAAAATTGACTATGAAATCAAAAGCCAAATTGGTTTTTGAAGTTCGATTCACTTCTTATCTTCGTTTTGAAGAACTTCTAAGCTTGATTTGCTCATTTTCTTTCAATGAGCTCAAATTCGTCATTTTAAAGTATTGAAGACAATAATTTAAACTGACGAATTTGAGCTCATTCTTGAAAGAAAAGAGGAAATCAAGCTTAGGAGTTCTTCAATACGAAGATAAGAAGTGAATTGTACTTTCAAAAACTAATTTGGTTTTCGATTGCAGAGTTAATTTTGACTTGAGATTCGCGAAAGGTTCAATTGGCCGAGTCAACGCAAAATTAAGTGTTTTTTCAGAAGTCAACAAAAAATTAAAGGTTTAATCAACCACATCCAAAGTTCAAGGTTAAATCAACCATTTTCGATAAATACAAGGTTAAATTGACATTTTTCCGTATTATTAAATGCATTGAATTGAAGATTTTGGAGAAGAAGAAACAAAAAAATCAAAAAATTGGAGGATAAGCAAATGAAATCAAAAGAAATTTAAATAGAGTTTAGGGTATAGTTTTGATAATTTCATATACTATTAAATGCTTTGAATTTGAAAATTTTGAAGAATAAACAGAAAAAAGAAATAAAAAAATGGAGAAGAAAAAGATAAAAGTAAAACTCATCCAAAATTACATAAAATGATGGTCTTTTTCTAATACTCTCTCAAAATGTCATAAAACACAAGTTTAACTATAAAAAGATACTCTTTCTATAATAATCTCATAAAATTTGTGATGTTGAGCCGAAATAATTTATTACTTTAATGATTTTTTTTTTCAACAGTTTGATTGACAAAATTCGATTTATAACTAAAACTTACATTTTAAATTTGTTTCCTTTCTTCAACTTGTATAAAAGACGAATCGAATCCTGATGTCGGAGAATTTGTAAAGTGGCCACTACCACTATACCACGTATCCTCAACTTAAAATTATTATTTTGATTCTGGTATTTCGGTTTGTTTCCATGTAGATTATGAAAGGATTCTAAATTATGAACTGGTGCTAAAAAAAAAATTAATTATTATTATATATATATCACTATCGTTGATTGAAAAACAAGCACCGTCAATGTTTGGATGTTTGGACATTATATACAAGCCGAGTACGGTTAATCCGGTTAATCCAGTAGCAGAGTCTTAACTAATGCTCTTGCATCATCAAAGTTTTGATCTTTTTTCATGATGGGCCTAAAAATGGGTTAATGGATTCTAGACCCAAAAAAATTAACAAACACATGTTAAAACTTCCCAAATTTTAAAAACTAAACCATCTTGTTAACTCATAGCAAAATTTCTGAGGAATTGATTCAACTGGTTGGTTAAATACCCACAAAGTGATTAGTCGATCACCCTACAGCTTTCTTGTTTTGATCATTTAATATGCCAAGTGATTGGCTAATCACCAAGTTGGCCAAATCACTATTCCAATGAGTCCCACCTTAAGTAAGATACAATCACTCTATGTAAATGAAGTGATCGGTCAATCATCAAGTTTGGCCAAATCATTATTCCAACCGGTCAAATCAATTAGGAAAATTTACTTTTCAATATCCCAATCAAATCTGACCTACCGGAAACTATAATGGTTTTGAAGGGTGAATGCGATAAAAAAAATATAGATTATGGCTTCGAATGGTAAACGCATATCAAAAAATATAGATAATGCAGAACATATGTAGATCACGCAGATTATGCAGAACACATTTTATATTATTATTTTATTATAAGATACTTTTTTAATTTTGTAATTTTGATAAATAAGAATAGAAACAAACTAGAATCAATTGATCATAAATGTTATAATGAAATCAAAAAGCAATTTTGATTCTATGAAAGTTACACGTTAGATTACGTTAAATTATTTTCATTCAGATCAAAAAAATTGTATTTATTTTATATTAGTTTAGGAGGAGAACTATTATCGAATGGTGACATGCAATAATCGTTTTTATATGAATTATATAAAAGATTTAATTGATATATTTAGCTAATAAAAATATAATTTTGTTTTGTTTTATTTTAATGTTTTATTTGGATCCAAACTCGAATGAAACTGATCTAAAACCAAACAAAATAGTAATTAGTATGTAACATAAATAATAAAATTGTGTGCATATTTTATATACTTTTATTATTTGTAATAAATTTAATATGCAATTAAAGTAGTTTAAATATGGTTTGAATTTTTGTTTGTTTTATAGCTTTGTAATTTTATATTTTAGTTAAATAACTTTATTAAATTTATACTATGCTTCTAAAAATTATCTTGTTGTATTTAGTTTTCATGTTATTTCTTTTATATGTTGTTTTGATAACTAATTATGTATGTGTTTTAGTTTAAAACATTTATTAGCTTATTGAGACACACAAATATTTAAACAATTTATTTTCAAGTTTACATTTCAAGTTAATGTATAATAAAAATTAAAATTAAAATATAAACCATATATATGTATAATGTATAATTAATTAGTTAATGTGTACTTGAAATCAAACTATAAGTTGAAATGTATGTAATATATAATTAATGTATTGGAATTTTATTTAGTATATAATGAATGTATTAAACTATATAGTATAAGAAAATGTTTCAAGCTAAAGTTATGTCAGGGAGTAAAATAATAAATAATGTAACATGTACAAAAGAGATTAATGTTTCATTTTTTATTTTATTAGTTTTAATTCGAAAAAACCAAAATATTGAATTATTTAATAATTTTTTATTGATCTGCAATACATCTAGGTGTAAGGCATCAAATATGGTGCATTTCTCTTTTTCCACCTTTTTATGATCTAGATCATTTAATATTTTGTTAATTTTGTTGTACTGCAATTTAATGTGTGAATGGAGTAATTAAATGCAGTTAATCCAATCTACATTTAATCTGCATGTATACTGCATTCCATTCAAAGCATATACATATCATGTAGAACATTTGCAAATCACACAAATCATGCTGAAACATACATTTAAAAATAGAGTATTTTGATTTTTCTATAAAAAATTTGTAATATCTTCTATAATGTTTGTAAGATAGACAAATAAAGCTAGCCAAAGGATTTTTATGTTTTTCAACACATAATACGAACTTTATTCTAGCAATAATAGATGTTTTCTTTGTCAAAGGCAAGATGGGAAAAGAAACCAACGTACCTTTATAATCTAATTTCAAAATTTAAAAACTAATTAAGCATATTAGAAAATAGAATGAATATATAATGCATACCTTGAAAATGAGGAAATGTAATGGAAAGTTTGAAATGAATCATAATGAACACAAATACAATATTTATATCCTATTTTCGAAATTAAAAAAGAATAAAAATAAATAAATGCAGAACAATGGTGAACATCTCCTACTAGTATATGGTCCTTAATTTACACAAAGACATGGACATGCAGACCATCCACTTTTTCTTTTTTTTTTTTACTTTTTAGTTCTGCATTTTTATTAGGTGAATGGTAAAAAATATGCAGATGGATCCTACGAGAAATTATTCTGCATTTTTTTCATACACCATTCAAACCCTATTTAAGCAATTTGTTTGAGCTTCCTAAACTTAAATATGATTTTCCTAATTTTTTTGAAACTCAAATGTCTTCTTACATTTCAAAATGAAAATGCATCATTCTAGTAAAGATTTATCACTTGTATTCTCACTATAGCTTGTGTTTAATATTGATTTCTGCTTTTCTAGCAATGCTTGCCAAATAACTGGTAGAGTTTTTCATTCGGAGTATAGTTCCAGATATTTGTAGACGTTACATGTGAAGAAATCTTATAAATAGTATGGCAAACTTTAAGGCATATTCTATTGTAGAGAGCTTACAAGTTTTGTTGGGAATTCTTCTTACTAAAAATCTAATACACATAAGAGTAAAATCGTTTTATCCTTATCTTGACATAATAGTGTTTCCAAGATACTTGTAATTCGAGAAGTATCTCGGCCACTAGTTACTGATACTTAGACTTCGCCTCCACCTACTATAATGTGGAGAATATGGAACACTCCATCGGTTCGTTACGGACAAAAATAATAATTGTACTTGTAAATCTTGTTACTTACTACATTCAAGTGTCACATCATTCAATTGTCTTTTCAAAATTATTTATGTCAACTGTCTTCATCTCCAAGCGCTTTATCTACTGCTTCACCTTGTTCCTATGTTCCACAACATCTACTCGTGTATAATTCTATCAACACAGTTTTTTGCTTTCATCTAATATCTGATTCTAAGGGAGTTCATAACAGTTTAAGTTTCATCGGTTTAAATTCATCTCATTTAATCCAGTTTGATTTTTCGTATAGAGAAAAATATAGATAAAGAGTGAATCTACTAAAAACGATAAATTAAGAAGTCTATTAAGTGTATTGGGCACAATGGATCATTTTATGTGCTTACAGTATTTTATACACACCATAACATACATATTCCACACTGCTTACTTAAACGAACATCATATTTACAAAAATACCCGTCATACAATAGTATACAAAACAACCTAGAAAATAAGTTGCGAAAAAAAAAACTAAATAATCTCACACCAAAATAAAATAAACCTCAGTAAATCAAAGCCCCCCAAACCCTATTAGTTTCCATAAAAGTTAAATTTAAAACAAAACATCAAGTTGATGATTCCAGTGAACCTCACGTTAATCCTTGCCATGTTTTCTAGCTGGTAAGAAACAACACAGAATACTTATAGATCTTAACTTTAGACATTTATTTTGAAACCAGATTATAATTTCAAATTTGAAAAATGGAATCTAGTGAAGAAGTTTGGGAAGAAAAGTACTTACGGGAGAGGAATGAGACGTTAGAGGTCTTCAAAACGTGCAATCTTTTCACAGACGATACAAACATCCTACAAAATAAGCTTAGATTATATCAATTGATTTTTCTAATATTTAAGGAAATTATTATCATAACTATAATCGACTGTTTATCAAATTCCAAAACAAAATCAATAACCAAATATGAAGTTCTATTGCAAAAAATAAAATAAAATAAATAGGTTTCAAAAGATATAATAAACAGACTCATCTATTGACAAACAAAAGCCTTTTAAGGTGAAAAAATTAGTTGGAAAAAAAACGGTGAAAAAATTACAATGAGAAAATACAACATATAATATTTTACAGGATTATATATATATATATATATATATATTACGAAAGATATTTCCAATGTTGAATCTTTCATTTAATTAACTACTACAGAACAAAATTGGGTACATATATATATATATATATAACCAAAAAGAGTAAGTAAGAAAATTGAACTAAATATGTTTAGTTAAACTTACTCCCAAGGAACATCTCCAACAAGAACTTTGTCTCCTTCAGTGTCTTCATAGACCAAAGTGTATTGTCTGTTTAGATCCATGGAATCTTTCTTAGAGAAGAGTTGGTCAACGGCATGTGAAAGCTGTTGGTAGTTGCTATAAGCTGAGAGGTTGACTTTTCTTCCGATTGGAACTCCTTCCATGTTTATCTTTACGTACAACTCTCTTTCTTCATCATTCTCTTTCTTCATCTCTTCTTTTACCTGTGCCGTTAAGTTTCTCCGGGAAGATCTCACTGGTGGCCATCCCACCACCGGAGCTGTCTCAACCCTGTTTTAGCCAAAATTGGTTATGAATCGATACCCAGGAATGCTAGAATGTGATAGATATTCTACATCGAAAGTTGGGATCATTCTAATCCAATATATATATATATATATATATATCAATTCACTAATTGTCAATTGGTTTTAAGTTGAAACCCATTAAACTCCAAACCGAAACTCAAA
This sequence comes from Lepidium africanum, assembly GCA_900406405.1. Classification (NCBI taxonomy): domain Eukaryota; kingdom Viridiplantae; phylum Streptophyta; class Magnoliopsida; order Brassicales; family Brassicaceae; genus Lepidium; species Lepidium africanum. Next base: position 36,172 of record OVAX01000151.1, read on the forward strand.
CTAATATCTGAAATTGTGAAAGAACTGAGTTTTCATACCATTTAAGACATCACAATAATATGTATTGAAGTAGATCGACAAAGAAAAAGAGTGTAAGGACGAAGTAAGAGAACCTGTTATTGGAGAGGAATGATGTTTCTTTGGTGGAGCTTCTTCTTTGAGATCCATTGGTGTTGGAAGTGAATTGATGACAAGTGGGAGGAGCTAGTCTTAGCTCTAATCTCTTCTCTTCTTCCATTTTACAAGTTTGTGTTGTGTTTTGGTGTTGGGGAGTATTATTATATGGGTGGTTGGCAAGGAACTACAATCCCAATCTTTATAAAAGTAGTTTTTATATTTTCTAATAAAAAAGATATTTTATTTTGTGTTAATAATCACCTAACAAATCCTACTTGTATAGATTCAGAATGTCAATATGCGTTACATTATACATGTATGAATGTGATGCGGATTGATGTGTACACACATATATTTATACCGATATAATAAATTATAGTATGATGATAAAGAGAAAATCTAATTTACAATTTTAGAGTTATATAATATGTTCAATGGAGTGCAATTATAAGATATTATAATTAATCAACGTAATCTCATAATCAAGAATCAAATCAAAGCACTACTTGCTAGAGATTGAAACTATTTAATTATACGACACAACAACAAAACCAAAAAAGATTTGGTCAACCGTCAACCGCTCAAATACAATTAAATACCAAAACTCGTTAGCCAAAATAATTTTACGATGAACCGTTGAAAGAAAGAAAAAAAATAGTAACATGTAGACATGTATTTAGTCAAGTTTATTTATGCAATTTTATCTATCTATGTTCATTCAAAAAAATCGTGTAGCCTTTGTAATAAAATGTAGGGTGTGAAAGATGGGGATTGTAAAAGGCGATTCTCCTAAGGATGCAATTCTGATTATCGGGTCTAATGATGCTCAACCCACCTCTCTCCTTCCCAAGGAGCTTCCACCAGCCATTTACTCTCCGAAGCCATCTCTAGAGACCGAGAATCCACCCTTTCCACGTGAATTTGCATCTGAATTGCTTAATGCTCTCCCAAATCCCGGAGCTCAAAAATCTGTGGAGTCTAACTTAGCACCTGAAGCAAAATCTGCTTCTGAGATCCCAATTCCCATTCCCAAAAAGAGTTGGGTTACTTTATTCAAGGCTTCTTCTCAACTTAAGAGCATCAGAACTCCCACTACTTATAAATTTGGGGTTCATTTCATTTTTATACCTGATGAAAACATTAAAGCAACAAGAAAAGAGTTCTCTGATTACATCTTTGCTCGTTTTACTGGCAAACCACCAGACAAAGGTCGAAATGCAATTTAGGCAAAATCAGTTCCAAGGATCTACGTTAATAAACTTGGCAATGGATCTTTTCTACTACGAGTCCCTAATGCTCGTACGCGGAGTCTTTTTCTCAATCACTCGATCTGAAATGTGGCTGGGTTTACTATGCTTGTGTTAGCTTGGTCACCAGATGTGTCGCCCTTTACAGAACCAATCAAAAAAGCTCAGGTGACTGTAGAGTTTCGAGGAGTTCCTTATCTCCTGTTCAACAATGAAAGCTTGGGAAGGCTTGCAACTACTGTTGGAAGACCAATATCTCTCTTACCGGAAACTGCACGTAAGGAAAATTTCGAGGTTGCTAAGATTATCATTGAGGTTGATCTTAAAGTAAACATCCCAAAGCAAATAGTCTCAGGCTTCGAAGATAGAAGAGAGTTCGAAGTAAGCATCACTTACCTGTGGCTTCATCCCAAATGTGCTCGCTGCTCTAAATTTGGGCATACTCATTCCAATCGTCTTAAGGCGTCGCCATCACTTCCTTCTGCTGGTCCGCGTGGAGCCTCCCCAAGCGGTGACAGGATCTCAGCTACTAAGGAGAAATCTCTTGTTCATGCTAAAACGTCATATACCTATAAAAGTAATCCATGTCGTGCCTCCTATACAATCAGATATGGCCCAAGCAACGGTTATTAGTCTAAAGGAAGCACCACCAGATGGTAATGCTGGTGGAAATCTAGATGCAAACCCTTAGCCACTTGTCTCTGCAGCATTGGCTCATAATACGACCTAGAATCTTCTTAAACCGCCTGACTCGGCAGCTCTACAAGAGGGCTCTGATGATACTTTCTTCTTGGTCTCTCACAAGAAGCGTGGTCGCAAGGCCACAACCTCTCTTTAATCTATATATATATAATGTTTTTTGTGTGGAATGTGCGAGGGCTTAATAGCAGTAGACGACAAACGATGACTAAAGATTGGATCCTTAACCATAAACCACATTTTGGAGCATTCTTAGAAACTCATATTATTCATACTAATGTAGGAAGAATTCAATATGTTATTCCTCAGGGGTGGAAGCACTTTGAAAATTTTGATTTTTGGGAGACAGCCAGGAATTCAATTGTTTGGGATCCTACCGTTATAACTACTATTTATTCTTCTTCAGCTCAGATGGTGACAAGCAGGTTTTGTCTACAATCTGAGAATGTGACTGTCACAGTGTCATTTGTGTATGGACATAACACACCAGAGTAGTGGCTAGAGTTATGGGCAGAACTCACGCATATTGCTTCTACAACTCTAGTTTCTTCCCACTCATGGACAGCTCTCAGGGACTTCAACCAGTCCAAAGACTATCGCAGCATTCTAATCATACCACAATGGACGTTGACACCACATATATATCTGATTTCAACTTAGCACTACAAGATGCTGGTCTCTTTGAAGCCCCGTGTAGAGGTACTACATTTTCATTGTGGAACCATCAGGAAGACAATCCTATAGCGAAGAAGATAGATCATGCGCTGATCAATGACTATTGGAGTACTTATTTTCTAACATCTTTCTCAGAGCTCCTAGACCCTAATCAGTCTGACCATGCTCCACTCCTTTATCACGTCTCATCACTGCAACAAACTGCTAAGAAGCCATTCAAATATTTTACCCATCTTGCGGACCACTCTTCCTTTCAAGATGTTGTTTCTGAAACTTGGAATCATAGTCTTATTGAGGGTACAGATTAGTTCAAGCTTGTAAGATCTCTTAAGCTACTAAAGCCGAGTCTTATAAGCCTTAATCGTCCGCACTATAGCAGGATCTCCACTCGTGTAAGGGAACATGGAGCTTTGTGATGTGCATGATTTTTACCCTATTCTCCATTGTATTTTAGCATCATTTTTAGTCTTTTAGTTGCACATTATGTCGTTTTAGAGTCACTTTATGTTTAGTTTGTGCATTATAGTCTTTAGGTCATGCATTTGCATATTTTTGTGTGTTTTTGGTGTTTTTAAGTGATTGGAGACTCTTTTCATGAGGTTTGGAGCTCAAGGACGAAGCTTGCATCAAAGAGGATTGATTTTGAGCTTAAGGGATGACTCAAGCCGGCCGCAACCTTACCTACCCGAGGCTATTTCTGAAGCTCTTAAAGATGATGATGGGTGACAACCTTCCCCTGAACGAAATTGGCTGAAATTTGGATACAAGATAGCCACAAGAGTCAGCTTTCATTTGGCGGAGGTTTGAAGGCATTTGGACAAGCGGTTAGAAGGTTACGACCAATTTACTCAACATATGTCATTCAACCGCGAGTAGCCCGCGACCTGCACTGGCCGAGAGCTGATGAAATGATATCCGCGGACCAGCCCGCGACCAGACATACCCGAGAACCTGCTGAAACCACTCAAACTTGGCACATTTTGATTAGTTTGATCCGGTTTTTCATGGGTCAACCCGAACCCATTTGTTTTGGGCCATTTTTGGGCTTGTTGCCCTATTTTTAAGACTATAAATACCTTGCTTGTGAGAAACAAAAAAAATAACTTTTCTCATATTTTTCTAACCTCCTTAGGGAGAGTTGGATCCAACCTTCTTAGGAAGAGTTGATACTTTGGAGGGAGATTAATCAAGAGACTTTGTTCTTCATGTGGATCTTCAAAATCAAACCATCTATCTAGAGTTTCTTCTTGATCACTTCTCTTTATCTTTTTCATTATGCTTGTTGAGTTGAAGGTTTGATAGATCTAGGGTTTTGATGATTGGGTTATGTGCTAGGATGTTAGATTCTTCAATTTAGATGTTCTTAAGGCTAGATTTAACTTAATATCTTGAATCTAGAAGCTATGAGTTTTGTTGCACACAAGGTGCTTAATAAAATTCCTAAGTGAACTAAATTGTTGTTTTTTGTGTTAGATAGAGCTTTATTGTCTCTTTAAGCATCCCTATTATATTGTCAGTCTCTTAGATTAATCTCTTGACCCTTGACTCGTTGCATATGAGAGAGATATTTTTGGAAATAGATTAAGTGGAAGCAAAAGGAATTGATTGTTATAGATTAAGTCAAAGCCTTGTAATCTTATTGTTGTCAATTCTAGACTCTTTGTGGATTCAAATCTTAAATGCTTTCAATGACAAGTTGTTGGCATTTGTTGTATTATTTGAGTGTTGGAGATTTTTGTATAGCCAACCTACCTAGGTAGACAGTTGGATCTCGGCCTCCTTATGGAGAGTTGATGCAAATGCTTACATCACTTTGTTAGCAGATCTACAACATCAAATGCTATCAAACTTGATATCATAGGTTGTAGGAGCTAATAAGCAAGCACGCAAGTATTGGCTTGAGCTGTTACGGGCAGAGGTGAAATTTTACTGCCATAAATCTCATGTGAAATAGCTGCATTTGGGAGAAAAAAACACCTTGTTTTTTCACCGTTCAATCACACAACGAAACAGCATAACTCATATATACTTTCTAGTGAAAGGCAATGGAGACAGATTCACATCTGCGGACGATCTTAAAGAACATATTGTCTCTTATTTTGAGAACATGCTGGGTGATACTGATCTCTCTACTGCTGCTTGCTCTGTTAATTTCTTGTAGGACCTACTGCCCTGTAAATGTTCTCAAGCACAAGCAGATGCCTTAATCTATCCTATGACTGCAGAGGAGATTAGACAAACTCTCTTTACTCTTCCAGGGAGTAAAAGTCTGGGCCCATACGGGTTTCTTGACGAGTTTTTTAAGAGCACTTGGAGTATTGTCGGTGAAACTCTCACCAAAGCCATATAGGAATTCTTCAGAACAGGATTGCTATTAAAAGAGATAAACTCAACCTACATCGCTTTGGTTCCAAAATCTGGAGGCATGTAGTCTCCCTAATTTCAAGCCAATTAGTTGATGCAGCCTTATTTACAAGGGGATGTACAAGATAACTACCAACCGGTTGAGACCATTCCTCAAGGCTAACATATCTCAAAACCAGGCTGCTTTTTTTAAAGGGCGTAGCCTTGGAGATCATGTGTTACTTGCAATAGAATTCATTCAGAATTATGGGAAGGCTTCTGCTCAACCATCTTTTATGTTAAAGGTCAACTTACATAAGGCGTTTGATGATATACATGCATTTTACCCCATTTTAGCTGCATAGTTTACATATGTTTGCATTCATTCTCATATACTCAGCATTCTAGAGTCCTTTTAGGATCATTTTGGCATGCACATTGCATTTGGAGCGTCTCAGGTACTTTGGAGCAAAATGGAGCATTCAGGAGCGAAATTGGCCTGGGGACTGCAAGGATAACCTGAAATGAAGCGCTTGAACCGAAGACCTCAAAACTAAAGATAGCACAAGCCAAATCTGCTCATTCAGTCAGTACCCCTACGAGTGCAGCAGAAAACTAGGCTAGAATTGCAAAATCATGAAGCACTCAATGTCCCATTCAGCCAGTCACCCTGCGAGTAGAGCTTAATGACCGAGCCAGAAACATGAATTTTGGAGCACTTGCCAATCCAACTCACTGGGTTACCCTGAAGCTGAGATTTTTGGAAGAGGCTGAAGCTGAGCTCGCCAGTCCTACTCGCCAGTCACCCCTGAAGCAGCATCAACCGACTTCACTTATTTGACCAACTTTATCTTTTGTTGACTCGGATTAGGGCTTCCGTGTATTTGGGCCCTATAAATACCCTTTTAAGCGAAAAAAGCAGATATCCTAGTTTTTACTGCTTTTGGCTAGATTAGAGAATTCTCTCTTTGCCTCTTTCTTTGTTCTTTACTTCTTTCATGAAAACCCTTTGTTCTTAGTTGAATCTCGTTTTTGGTTAGTAGGTTTTGCTTCTAGCTTTATTTTCTGTCTTTCATTATGCTTTCTATTTCTAAGTTTGAGGTTGCGCTTCTATCCATGGATAAGAAGTAGTCTGTTTAGGGTTTTGTGAGGAGATGGAGTAGATCTAGGCTTGATTCTGGGTTTTGATCTTGTTGCTTGAATTCTGTCATAGGTTTTGCTAGATTGAATGTTCTTACTGCTTATTTCAACTTGATCATTTGAAATCTGATTTGTAGCTGTCTTGCCTGAAATGTGTTTGATGATATGCTAGGCTTAGGTTCAATCTAGGATTGTTGGTTCTGACCCAAGAGATTGGTTGTTCAGAGCATCAGTCGGTTATGTAGGATAGTTTCTTCATGCCAGTTTGAGCATGGATCACCAAGAGATTTGGGTTAGGTCACGCTCAGGCTGAGATTTCTTGACCATGAGAATGGCTTGATTTTTTGTTATTCATATCCTTAACTCAAAGCTTGCCTGTTAGGTTGCTAGATGAGATCTGAAACCCATCGTTAAGCTTAGATCGTTGATTCCACTCTCCTCATGAACCCGTCTTCATCCTTAATTGCATTTGTTGTGTTGCTCTGTTTTAACTTTGATTTCTCTGTTTTCTAAGCATTCTGTTTTTCTGTCTTGATACTCTGTTTTTATTTCTGCTTAGTTTTGGTATTTCAGTTAGATAGTCACCCCTCAGGATGGCTTTTTCTGTTTTGCTTTTCTGCTCAGTTTTTATATTCAGTTAGTCAGGTACCCTCACGACAGTTTCCTTACCTGCTTAGTTTTTCATGTTTTAGCTGATTGTGACAGAATCACCTCGTTTTTGAGATTGGCTTGCATTAGTTTGTTGATTGCATTCCTGATTGTTTACTACAAACATGGCTAGATTGATACCTATTGTGCTACAATAGATTTGATAACTCATAGGCTAAAAACCTTGTTATCATTTGACACTGTATGTTGGGACTTTTTAGACAAGCTTATGGAGGCTTTGGATCTGCCTAAGCTCTTTAGTTGTTGGGTTATGTAGTGCGTTAAAACGACAAGGTTCTAAATTTCCCTAAATGGAGAACTGACAGGTTTTTTCAAGGGAAATAAGGGGATTAGGCATGGAGATCCTCTCTCTTCTTACCTCTTTATATTTATTATGGACGTCTTATTTAAGATGCTAGATAAAGCCAGCCATGAAGGCAAGATAGAACTGCATCTGAAATGTTCTTCGCTTCAACTAACACATGTGCTATTCGCTGATGATTTTCTTGGCTTCTCAAATGGATCTAATCAGTCTCTATGTGGTATCCTAGAGGTGATTGGTCAGTTCTGCTCCTTTTCAGGCCTTGAAATGAATGTTGCAAAACATATCTATTTTTTGCAAGATATTCTGATACATATGTGTTGGAACAAAGTGTTTTGACAAACATAGCACTAGGATCTTTTCCAACAAGATACCTAGGACTACCACTTTCAACAAAGGCTCTAACTCAAGCGTTTCTCCAATCGTTTTTTATTACTAGCAAAATCCACTCTTGGATTACTCTCACACTCTCCTTTGCAAGAAAAATCAGATTAATATCTTTGGTCATTGATGGAATGGTTAACTTCTAGAGACAAGTATTCTGCTTACCAAAGATGTTCTACAAGTAGGTGGACTCATTCAGCCTTTTTATGGAAAAACAAATCAAACTCTGCTCAAGGTGCTCGTATCGCTTGGCGTGACGTATGTAAGCCAAAGCAAGAAGGCGGCCTTGGTTTACGATTATTAGAAGAGTTTGAAGTGGTTTTCCAGCTAAAGCAGATTTGGAACTTTTTCAGCAACACAAGCTCATTATAGATTGCTTGGATCAGAGTAAATGTTTTTCACATGTAAAGTTTCTAGAATGCTAGGGATTCTCCTCGTTTCTCCAAAACCATCAAGTCTTGGCTCAGACTTAAGCCTCTTTTGAAGGATCTGTTAAGGTGTGATGTTAAAGATGGAATGACCGCAGACTTTTCGCATGAAAATTGGATTGGTACAGTACCTTTTTTGGAGGCTTTTGGTCCTAGTGGCCCTAGTCAGTTAAGCTTACCAAAGGGAGCTCACGTCATTTATGCAGTCAGGGATGGTGCTTGGTCATTGCTGGGGGCACGCTCTGATGCGGCTGAAAACCTTCAGATCTTGCTAACGACTATGCCTGTTCCGCAACCTTCACTTGGACCAGAAAATTACCTATGGAAACATGGTCCAAGAGCTTTCATGAACACCTTCTCTGCCATGAATACTTGGCAGCATATAAGACAACAATCACAACTCTTCTCCTAGGCTAAGGTAATATTGTTCAAGGAGCACATTCCAAGATTTTCTTTCATGGTTTGGCTTGCAAGTCTAGGACGTCTACCAACTCGTGATAGATTTACTCGTGGGGTATGTTTGTTCCTGTTGATTGTGTTTTGTGTAACTCTGAGCCGAAAACATATGCACACCTCTTCTTTGCTTGCCCTTTCTCCTCCCAAATTTGGAGAGCTTTTTCTAGTAGGGTCATGACCACGCCACCACAATCTCTCCAGGAAATTCTGCAACAGCTTACCTCTCAAACTGGTCTTACAGCCATGGATATCACTTTAATGAAGCTTTTGCTCCAGACCATTCTCTACTTAATCTGGCAAGAAAGGAATGCGCGTATCTTCACTGCAGTCACATCTCCTATCACGGTCATCAATTCTATGGTTGATTGTTACATGTGAAACCGTTTGCTATATTTCCATCTTCTGATTTAGGCTCTCCCTCGCTTTTAGCGACTTATTTCGGTTATGTATCATTTCCGTATTAACCCCTTTGTAAATAACTTATGACTTCGGTCCTTTTGGTATAAATTAACATTTAAAACCAAAAAAAAAGATGGGGATTGTAATTCTTGAAAGAAATAACCAACTACTCAAATACAATTAAATAATATGATTTTTTAGCCAAAATAGACAGAAATGCTTGCATCAGCGTGGTTGAGTGCTAAACATGTGACTTCGGCTATCTGGAAGATCTCAAGGGTCGAACTTCTTTCAACTTGCATTTGTGATATTTTTAAAGGTTTTTACATGCATTTCTTTGGCCATTAGATATAGTCGGATTCTCATGTAATTCGTTGATCCGAAAATCATATAAAAACAAAGTCCACATATTAATTCTAATTAAAAGTTCATAATGTCAGTATAACCATTCCATCCAAGTTATATTCTTTGTTTTTGTCAACTGCCATTATAACTTTTTTATTTCACCATTCCATAACAAGGTGAAAGTTCAAACCTTAGTACCTGAAAATTTGTGAAGAAAACATTATTACTGATCTACTTGTTCTGGACAACCACCCAAGTTATTTTGAATTTGCAAGAGTTAACATCAATAATATTATATAAAGAAAAAGGGAAAAAAAAGTTATTAAATCCAAAAAAAGAAAAAATCGATATGCAATTTCTTTTTCGTAATAAATAGATCGATGTGGATTTATGCAATTCAATTTAAACGACATGCAATTTTGAAATTTCATATCAAACACGTTATATATATATATATATATTTGAAATTATATCTCGTTTTTCTTTTGTTTGGTAACTTATAGGGTGAACGATCTAGATCCCCCCCCCTCGATTGTGTCGAAAACATTCAAATGTACCTAGAACTTTACCTCAATATAATTGCCCCTGATTTAAGATCCAAACTTCTAATTCTCCCTCAATTGATGCCAAAAATTAATTTCCCCCTAATCGTGAATTAATGGTTTTAATCCGTACAGTAAACCGAAATTAGTGTGATTGACCAACTAACCCGTGCGTAACCCACAACTAAACCGTAATTGATCGGTTAATGACCCATTTTAGAGACCCGATTAGAATTAACCCACAACCAAATACAAAATCAAAACCCTAAATCGACGAGAAGAGAAATCGAAGAGGAGACGAGAGAATCTATGAGCGACAACGAGAAATTGACCATGGATCCCGTCGATGTTGAAGTGGAAGAGCATGGAGGAGGTCCAAGTATAGAAGATATTGAAGTATATATGAGGGAAAGATACAATCTAGACATCGAAGAAAATGTTGGCCAATTCGTCGATGAGCCACCAGTTCGACACAATGAAATTCCTGAGAGTGATGGTGAAGGTGATGAAGAGAACACTCAGAGCAAGAAGCACAAAATGAGAAGAGGCGATGGGATTTTGTTTGAAGGTCAAGTCTTTTACTCAGCAATGGCGTTCAAAGATTCCATTTTGGATCATGCATTGAATGAGTGTCGGAACATTAAACAAACTAGGTATGAGAAGAACAAAATTTCTTTTGAATGTAGAGGATTTGGGTGTAGTTGGAGGATTTATGCATCCACTAGAGGAGATTCACATAAATGGGTAGTTAGGATTTTTAGGTCTAAGCACAATTGCTATGAAAATGGATAGTGTGAGTTGCTGAAGGTGCCTCTTCTAACCACTATGTTCATAGATAAGATTAGGGGAGAACCAGAATACTTTATGCCCATGAAGATGGAGGAAGTAATTTGGGAAATGTGGAAGATCAAAGTTACAAGGCCACAGTGTTAAGCAGCTAGGAATAGAGCCTTGCAATTCATAGAGAAGGAGTATGATCAACACTTTGAGAGGTTAAGGGATTACAAAGCTGAGATTTTGGAATCAAATCCAAACTTAACTTGTGTTATTGAGTCTCATAGGAATAGAGATGGTCTTGATGTTTTCTCTAGGTTTTATGTTTGTTTTGATGTGCTTAGAACATCATGGAGACAGACTTGTAGGCCCTTGATTGGTGTTGACGCTTCTTTTATCAAAGGGAGAGACAAAGGACAGCTTTTAGTGGCAGTAGGTAGAGATGGGAATAACTCAATCTATCTATTGGCTTGGGCTGTAGTATAAGTCGAAAACACAGCCAACTGGACATGGTTTATAAAGCTATGATGGCTACATAATTATGTCGGACCGACAAATGGTAACAACGTTTGAATGTAGTTGAATTTTGGTGATACCTGAATGTAGTTTTACGATCTTTGAATGTCGTTGTTCATGGTTTAACGTGTGTTGTTGTTGTTATAACTTGCAGGGTTTGATCACTTTCGTGGTTTCGGTGCTACCTCGGATAGAGCATAAGCATTGTATCTGCCACATATATGCAAACATCAAGGGTAAGGGACACGCCAAGAAGACAGAGATGAAGCCATTAATCTTGAATCTAGCATGGAGCTATAATAATGTCGAATACAGAGAACATTTGAACCATTTGATGGCGTATGATCAAGTTGTATATGAGGACGTACTCAAAGAGAAACCTGAGACTTGGTGTCGTGCATTTTACAATGTTGGGAGTTGCTATGAAGACGTAGACAACAACTTCGTAGAGTCCTTCAACAACACAGTTCTCAAGGCACGAATGAAGCCAATGGTGTCAATGCTTGAGATAATAGCTCGCCAAGCTATGGTGAGGATCATGACGAGATTTATGACTGCTACAGATCATCAAGGCAGCTGCACTCCTTATGTTGAAGACTATCTCACGCGAACACACGACTTAGCTACAGATTGTAGAGTGTTTAGGTCTGCACACTCAATGTTTCAGGTTTTTGATGGCAACTGTTCCTTCCGTGTGCATCTAGAAGGTAATACATGCTCATGCAAGCATCAAGATATCACTGGGATTCCTTGCCAACATGCTTATGCTGTGATTAGTGCTCAAAAGTTGGAGGTCTCAGATTATGTTGCTCATTGGTTTAAGACTTCAAGGTGGAGACAAACTTATACCAACGGCATAACACCACTTCGAGGAGCTATGTATTGGCATGTAATAGGGGAAAGTACACTTACAAAGCCAGGTCTACGTTCACAAGTTGGAAAGAAAAAGAGAAGCAAGATTAAGAAGAGAAAGAAATGACAGACCGAGAGTCCAACCAAGAAAGCATATCCAACCAAGAAGAGAGTTATGCACTGCGGGATATGTGGAGCTCCTTCTCACAATTCCAGATTCCACACGGGTAAAAGAGCAAGGGTATGTCACGTTACCTTTCTAAAAGAAAACCATATCTGTTTATTGTAATCCCAAATGAAAACCAGATCTGTTTACCTTGTGTAGGATGCACAAAGAGGAACTTCATCTGGAACTGCAACTGAAGGAGAATCTTCTGCAACTGCAACTGAAGGAGAATTTTCTCAGCAAGGTACTCAGTTTCATGTGGAGTCTTCACAAGGAATCTGAACTCAAGAGCCTTGAAGCTGAATGAAGACTTGAAGATGAATGAAGACTTGTTGTTTTGTTGTTGTTTTGTGTCGGTTTTTAGATGGATGTTAGGTCAATTGATGGTTTTTGCTGTGGATGGCACATGTCTTTTGTATTGTACTGACCTATTAATGGCTTTTGAGTCATGGTTGTTTGATTTTTTTGGTTTCTTAACCTTTCAATGACACAAAGGGTTTATTAAGCTTTTTATTATTCAAATGCATTTGTCTTACTTTAGTGTCCACTATCACATGTCTCATGCTTTTAGATGTATCTTTCAAAATCTCGAGTTGTCAAATTTGATAGATTTCAATGCATTCACATTGGACTTGAATATATCATTGTCATAAGCATTACACCAACTAAAAGCAATAGCCAAACAGAATATATCAATTTCATAAGCATTACACCAACCAAAAGCAATACACCAATGTCAAAAGACAAACAAACATAAGCATTACAAAAGCAATACACCAATGTCAAAAGACAAACAAACAGAAGCATTACAAAAGCATTACACTAATGTCAAAGCATTACAAACAAACAGAAGCAAACAGAAGCATTGCCGAGAGCCATAGCTCAGTCATTGCCATAATCATCACAAAACCATTACAGTTTCATGATACCTACAATGACCAAAGCACCTACAACTAAGGAAACAACAATCCACTTCTTCATCTTCCATTCAGATTCCATGACAATGTTCTCAAGTTCTTTCTTTTGATGCTCAAAACCATTGTTATCCAAGTCATTCAAGCCTCTCAATCCTTTCAATCGAGCTTCTCATTCTATCAATTTCATTAAGAATGGCTTCATCTGTCCACTTGAATATGTGCTCATTAGAGCCAAGCTACAACAAACAATTGAGGTCACTACACAATCATAAAAACATCGATACACATCAAATTGGTGTCTTTTTACCTTGTTCATATATGCTAACTGACAACGATAGTACCTACAGCCTGGATTATTCTCAGATTTCGACGTTTTACAGACAACACCGGAACCACACCAACATTTCGATGGAATCCCGACCACATCATGTCCCCTACACACAACACTTGAATTCCCAGTAGATAGATTGCTCATTCTGCAAATCGAAAAGAAACAGCAAAATTGAAACTATATACCAACAATACAGAACAAGGAAGAGAAGAAATTTTGAGAATTCAAATCAAAACCTGCAAACCCAGAAGAAGAAACGAGAGATTCGCAAAAAAGGAAAAGAAGAAGACAAAGACTTGAATGTTAATTCGGGTCTGAATATCCGAATGTGTTGGGCATTGGTTCGGTTCATTTTATTGTGCAACCGGTTTCTTATGTTTTACCACGAATTGAACAGTGGTACAATGCGTGGAGGGAAATTAATTTTTGGCATCAATTGAGAGAGAATTAGACATTTGAGTCTTAAATCAAGGGCAATTATATTGAAGTAAAGTCTTGGATATATTTAAATGTTTTCGAAACAATCGGGAATCTAAATCGTTCACCCTAATTTATATCGTTACAACTATCCTTGTATGTACTCATGAGACAGATATGTATCATGCATAGTTTTTTTCATCATTTGATCATCAAGATCATCGTCACCATGATCATTATCTCTACATTCTATAAAGCTTTTATTGTAAATAAAAAATGAAGAGTAGAGGCCGACATAGAAAAGAAAAGAAGAAAAAGGAAAGAGATTCCTAGGCATGCTCAAATGAGTGCCTACCAATAAAAGAATTAAAGTGGTTGGTTTTCGTTTCTTACAACCCCTCTTCAATTTTTTTTCTTACAAACAAATTCTAATTCTAATAATACATATTAATTCTTATACATTCAAAATATTAATTGTATTGTAACCTTTGAATTCTACTAACTCTCTTTTATCACAGGTTTCCCACTACTAACTCTTTCTTTTCGTTGCATTATAGTCTCCATTCCCTACTTCTTTCAAGTTGCATAATTGATTAGTTTACGAAATTATCAATCCATGAAAGAAAGTTATGTTGATAGGATAATCAAATTTAACTTTAAAAGTATATACAGACGGTTTAAGGATCTTTCAAATCAATCTTACCAAAGTTGATAACTATGATAATTATACCATTACCAAAAAAAAAAAAAAAAAAAAAAAAAAAT
>OVAX01000151.1:52545-82147 GCA_900406405.1 Lepidium africanum
AAAAAAAAAAAAAAAAAAAACAAATTAAGCGCAAAAAGTGAATCTTTAACGGAAGTCTCTGTAGACAGGGCTGTACATGCAGCTCTCTGCCATCTTGACCAGGTCCTTTTTAGGACGAGGAAGGTTCGATGCTAGTCCTGCAGCACCAACAACAACAGCATTAGAATCTGATTTTGCAATGAGTTTGATATAAAGAATTATGAAAGCTAACCGAGTTCATAGGTTTTAGCTGCCACACTGGCTGCAATATGAGCAGAGATCTTTCTAATGTTTGCAAAAGGCGGATAGATCAATCCGTTCTCGAAATTCTCTTTTGTGACTTGAGAGGCCAACGCTTCCGCTGATTATACAAATAGTAAGCACAGAGTTATAAGGACCATTTAGGCTTTGTAGACTATGACCATTTAGGGCCAGGGAGTGCACTATTATAAGACAATTCATCAGTTTCTTGAAACAATTTTAAACGAGTGTCATGTGTACTTACAAGCTGCTAAAAGCAAGTCATCACGAACACGAATGGCACCGGACATGAGCAAACCAAGACCGAGACCAGGGAATATGTAACAGTTGTTTGCCTGAGAAAATGGGTGTTATGGGAAGGACACGAGCCTGTGGATTATCGGTAAATATTGTTATAATAAACGAAAAAACAAACCTGGCCAGGCAAGAATTTTTTGCCATCATACTCAACAGGGTCAAAGGGGCTTCCACTTGCAAAGATTGCACGACCCTATTATAAATCACAAACTTAGTTTTTGTCGCATCAAATGCAAATTTTCATTTGTGGTCATATCAACAAGCATTTGATCGTTACCTTAGTCCATGCGTAAGCTTCTTCTGCTGTGCACTCGGCTTGAGAAGTTGGGTTTGAGAGAGCAAGAATCAAGGGTTTCTGTAACCCAAAATATAAAGATGAGCATCATAAACAAGTACACAGATATCAAGAAACAAGTTTGAAAAGAAGGAAACAATACCTCGTTTAAGGTAGCCATAGCCTCCACTACTTCCTTTGTGAAAGTCTTACCTACCCCAGAGGTTCCAATGAGAACGGTTGGCTTGATTGACTGATTGAGGACAAGAATTTTAAAGTCTTAGAAAGATTTTTTTCATCTAGTCATGGAGAGATCTTAAGATGAGTTGTTTAAAAGTACATTAACAGCTCCCAAGAGTTCCTTGACGGGCTCGTGCTCATGCGCCCATGGCTGCTTAAAATGTTGAAGTGATTCTTTCCGTGAGCTAACAATCAGTCCCTGCAATACAATTCAGAGAATGTTTCGTAAATGAACAAGAAAGCATTAGCTAACAACAATGTAATCAACATTACCTTGGAGTCCACTAGCCAAATCTTCTTCCTGGTCTCATCTATTGGTTTTCCAGTCTGCAAAACAATAGTCACAGATTCTAAGATAGAAGGAGCAAAGATATCAAAGATCTGTGATAATGGGAATGACTATCTAACCTCTCTCGAAATTTGAAGAGCAATGAGATCAGCGATTCCGGTTCCAGCCTTCAAAAAGATAAAAGGCTTTAGCAGCGAAAGAAATACTTGACAAAAACCTTATTTGGTATATCTTCTGGTCTAACCTCTCCCGCACCCAAGAACAAAAAGGTGTGGTCACCTAAGCTTTTACCAAGTACTTTCTGAGCCGCTATAAGCCCAGCAAGCACCACGGATGCAGTACCCTGCAATTATACGCAGACAGATTAAACAAGGTCTTGCTAAATACTTTTCAGAAAATTCACCATAAAGTAAAATTCACATAGATTTCTATGTTGCACAAAAGATCTTACTTGGATATCATCATTGAAAACAAGATGAGTAGAGCTGTACTTGGAGAGAAGCTCAAATGCATGGTGGTTTGCAAAATCTTCAAACTGAAACAGAGTAATTATGTTACATCACAATAATGAAAATGCAGTGTTTAGCTATACCAAATCATGTTACTTACCTGCACCAGTACTTTTTCTCCATAGTTCTGTTTAACAGCACACATGAACTCATGCAGAAACTCTGCGTATTCCTAAATAACAAAAGGAGCCAGACTTCTCAGTTTCTGAAACATCAAAGCTTAAACACACAAGAAGTGCAGAAAACATTAAGAAAAATAATAGTAAACCTCGCCAGTTGCCCTCTTCTGTTTAAGGCCAATGTAGAACTCCTCATTCAAGAGCTTCTCATTGTTTGTACCCACATCAATGGTGATTGGAAGACACTGCATGTGGAATAAGAAAGTAAATGAACAAAATCCAGCATACCACCACCAATGCTGAGGATCAGTAACTTTTTGTTAAGGTGCTTACAGCTGATGGACGAATTCCTCCCAAAGCTGTGTAAAGAGCAAGCTTCCCAACTGGAATTCCCATTCCCTGTAAAAATTTTCAGCATTGAGAATCAACATAAGATCAAAAGAGGGATGAATTAAGTTCTCCATCATTGAAAACTCTATTTACCTGGCAACCAAGATCTCCAAGACCTAGAATGCGCTCACCATCAGTGACAACAATAACTTGAATGCCTCTTTGTGGCCAATTCTTCAATACTTCAAGAATCTTTCCCCTTCAGGAAACCACATTGTACTTAGAAATGAAACTCAACTGAATGGAAACAATACTGTAGAAGTGAAAGTGATTTCAGTAAGTAATGAATCGCAGTACTTCTCTTTTAAGCTGATGTAAAGACCTTGTGGCCTCCTAAAAATGCTCCCATACTTTTGGCAAGCCTCTCCCACTGTCGGTGTGTACACAACCGGAAGCAATTCCTCCACATGATCAATCAAAAGCTTGTAAAACAATCTCTCATTCCTTTCCTAAAAGATTCACAATCCATCAGTCCTAGTTGCACAACAATTCCAAAAAGAAAACACTAAACCAAACAGAACAATTTAATCACCTGAAGATCCATTAAGGCCATGTAACGTTGCAGAGGAACCGTGTACTGACGAAGATTATGCATCAACTTCCTTTCCTATTTCCCAAAAACTAAGATCAACACAACCTCAAAGAAATAAAGATTGTTTATTCATGGTATAATCATAAACATTTCAGAATCACCTGAACGTCTTGAGTTAAAACTACAGGAGGAAGAAGACCAGTCAAGTAATGAGCATCTCTTTCTTTATCAGTGAAGGCTAGTCCTTTATTGTAACGAGGATCACGCATCAAACTATAACCACTGCACAAATTTTACAAATATATTAAAAAATTAACCTAACCAATTATACAAAATTGCCACACTTTAGCTGACTCCTCTTTCCACAACAAGCCAAGAAAAACAAACATATATATAATACAAAACTCCAAAATTTCTTGGAAAGCAAGTTAATTAAACAAAGCAAAAAACATCCAAAACTGAAAGCAATTCTGAAATATTTTTGGATCTTACCTAGCGACGGAGGTAACCCAAGGAGTGACGAGTTGATCCAATGTAGCGATATCTTCACAATATACATCGGCAACACCACCTCCGACGCCGGACCTGTTGTCGGAGATCAAGTCGTCGGAGATCTGAGTCTGAGTGGTGCTCATTTTTCACGTTTTTTTCTTTCTTTTTTTCTAATTAAACAATGCAGAAAAGAAGAGCAGATGAAAGAAGCAAAATTCCGGTCTCCTTGAATAATGGAAAAGAAGGGAGGAGATTAAAGAGGATCAAACACAGATGAAGACAATGTGATTAATACACGCCGATTATGTAGGCGAAGAAAATGACAATTGGTGTGAAATTTATCGTCCTTTTATTGACAAACATGTCGAAAATTTAATTAAAAAGACCTTCATGCTCTTTTTCTTTGGAAAAATTGTAAGTGAAGGAAAAAAATTGAAGAATTCATTTATTCTAAAAAATAATAAAATTGGAAATAAAAAATCAATTTATTGGCGACCTCACCAAATTTGAGGTGTCTTGTAAGCAAACGCTAATTGAACAAAATTAGACCAAACGGAAATTTGGCCGATTCGGTGGTACGAGCTACAAAACTGATCGCCACGTTTCAAATTATACTTCGGTTTTTGATTTAGTTCGGTTTGGTTCGAAAATTTGTAAACCGATTAATTTTTCGGTTTTTTAAAAGACCTTATGAAATGCGTGAGTAACCGAAGTGAGAGGCAACTTTAAAGGATCAGTGGCTACGAAGAAGAAAATATCTCAACTGTCATAAAGATCAAAGACAACAAACATTAAGGCTTTGGAGATGGGTCCATTATCTGGTCCAATGAATTATGTGTACTGCTTAAAGAACCATCATGAAGAATTAGAACAAAAACTTATTTTACAACTCTGCGTTTTCTAGTCTCGAGTTCCTTTTAATTTTTCTTAGGAACATTCAAATAAGGATCCTTGATATCAAGTCAACCTTTTTAGTTTAAGGAATTAATAAAACCTAACTCTCGTCTCGTGTCTTGTTTTATAAGTTTCCAAATCAAATAGTAAATTGGTCTATGTATTTTATATATGTTGGTCTAAACTTTTAATGGAAGATGTTAACACGCTCAATCGAGATAATGGCTCATATTGGTCAATCTTAAACCAAATCCTACTCTATAACCATAATAAATCCATTCTTAGACTACTCTACTTGATTCATTTACGATGTTTAATTTTATGAATTTCCACTCATAATCAATTGAGAGTGAGTGGAATGATATAACTTTGGATGTACGATCCTGAAATTCCAAAACTTTATTATTTTAAACTAATTTCTTATCTTTTCTTTTTTTTTGTTAAGATTCAAACCAGGTGAAAATAATTTAGGCTATGTTTATTTTATTATTCGGAGCAATACTCATATTTAGGGATGTTAGAAATTAGCTTAAATCTAATGGGTATCTAGAGTCCGTAAAATATTATAGGCTTGAAAATCTGTTTTTAGAATAAAAAATTGGGTTTAAAGCAGATAGATACCTAGTAAAACAAACAGTAAGATAAAAAACAAATTTAAGTAAACAATATTGTCTTACCTAGTTGTTTGGTTTTGTCTTAGTCGTTGCCTTCATCCTGTGAATAAAGAGGTTAGATTCGGTTTTCTCTCACAAATTTTCATTTTTATGTTTAAATTTTTTTGTAAATGATATTTTATTATCGTGAATTATTTTATCCAAACAAAGTCTAGTTAGACTAAAAATTATATTATCTTAAAGAATATTAACTTCTCGAATAAATAATAAAAATCATAAAATATATTTTCGTCTAGAGATTATAAAAGATAAGAAAATCATAGAATTATGTATTGATTTTTTTGGATATTTATCTTTGAAGTTGGAAGTTGAGTTGAAGAACATTATTAGCATTACGTATAAGCTTATTATAATACTCCCAAAATGTTAGAATCATTTCTGTTTTCTGGATGGTGTAATGATCGCTTTATTTGAAAGCATATAGAAGTTTAAAGATTTAGCTTGGTGCATTGAGATGAGATTATAGCATTGTATCATACTGATGTCTAGTTGAATTATAGTGTAAGATTTGATCTTTCTTGAATGTGTCTTTGTTTCATGAAATTTATAAATAGATTTTTCCTTTTGAAACTTCTTGATCTATGTAACTGGAATTTGCTAATTTGATGATTTCTTGATTAACCCAGTTACAATTCTCTATTGAAGATGTCAAGTAAAAGTGAATGTACGAGTTGTGCTCAAAAATTTGTCTTCTCGATGTGTTGAGATTGAGTATGAAAGGACTAAAGTTAGACTAAAGTATTTGAATCCAAGCATATATGTAGACAGATAAATGGAAATGATTTGTTTCGAAAGTATGAGTTCGAAACTGAAAAGTTAAAAAATGTTTTTGTGGTATTCAAAAGATGAGTATGTTTATAATTGATTTGTGGATAGATCCTAACACTATTGCATGGAATATATTTGTTTGACTGTCATTGTATTGATGATATTTGGAATTTAAACAATAAGATTCTTGCATTATATGATAGAAATCTTCCACAACTCGGTGAAAAATTAGCTACTCAAATTCTGTGTAGTTTGAAAGAATGGTGTTGGAAAAGAAAGTGTTTATGTGACATTTGATATTATTACGAGTAATGATATAATATATAATATGCAGCATTACAAAATAGTTAAATGTTTGTTTTAATTTCTAGGTTAAATTCATATGTTGATAAAAATAAAAAATATATATAGAAAATTTCTCAAAAGGTTTGAATTCTTTTTTATGTTTTTTTGGAAATGTTAGAATTCACATGTTTCAGAAACAAAATCAATGTAAATTGTTTTTTTGATTATCAAAATATAATATCAATGATATTTACAATTTTCAAAACAATAATTTAATAATATAATCATATGTATAATACAATTTTTAAATGTAAGCTCAGTGAGACAATTATAAATTTATGTTGTGTTATTTTATGTTATACAAATTTCACATTCGATAAAACTATATATTTTACATATAAAATTAATGTTATTTGGTGTTTTTAACTAATGTGGATTAATAAAAAAGATAATAAAAATTATGAAAATAAAAAAGTCATTAGCTGGCACATTTAAGCATCGAGAAGAATTTAAGTAAACTATTCTAGAACCCAAATTTTAGCATCAAAATAAATTCCGCAATTTGCATCACAACAATACAACTTGCCGTTTTGGTAGTAAACATAGCTCCACGATTCGTTTGGCAAAACGTGAAAATGAAAAGGAAGTGCACCAATTTTGCTATCAATAACCTTCATCTTCCTTGCTAACAAAAGAGGAAACTTTTAATTGACTTTACCGTGTTGTTCAAGATATACATGTGAAGTTGATCCGTTTTTAGGTCTTTAATTAATTAAAAGCTAAATTGTTCATGCTTTTATTGGCAGGACAAAAAAACAAAAGTTAATAAAGATCGGAACCCTCGAGATAGTTCTGATCTAAACTCTATAAATACACATCAAAACAACATAACATAAGCATAAATTCACAAGTGACTGATCACACATATATACAACAAATTTACAAGAAAACATCAAGAGACGATTATAATGGGCGGTCTTCAACGTACGATTTCAGATATCTCACACCAAATATCCATAGACAACACTCTAACAAAAGAACCATCTCCGACCGCAACCGCAACAACGTTGTTGTCATTAGCAGCGATAGCGGAAGTTGAAGATGCAAAGTGCGAGTGTTGTGGCATGTCTGAAGAGTGTACACCGGAGTACATACACCGTGTACGTTCAAAATTCTTAGGGAAGTTGATTTGTGGGCTTTGTGAAAAAGCTGTGGAAGAGGAAATGGAGAAGATGAACAATAGCGAAATTGTGGTGGAGAAGAGACGAGAGGAGGCAGTAAAGATTCATATGTCTGCATGTTCCCGGTTTAACCGGTTAGGGCGGAGTTATCCGGCTTTGTATCAAGCAGAAGCGGTTAAGGAGATGTTGAAGAAGAGGTCTAAGAAGATGGTTGGAGCCCCCAAGTCTGAAAAAGGTGGTGGTCTCGCTAGGAGCACTAGCTGCATGCCGGCTTTGGCTAAGGAATTTAAAGATCGTGCTTTGATTGGTTAATTAATTTACCAGCGTTTATATACTTATGTGTACTGTGTATTTTCATATATTTATAGGTTATCAGTTACATGTACGTAGAGAAAGAGATGTGTATGTGTTTTTGTGTAGTGAAAACTGATGCAAGTTTCTACGTGTAATGTAGTTTTTTCCATGTAAAATATAATCAAACGTCCTTTTCTGACTATTTTATGGATTGATCATTTTAAATTAATAATACCTTAAAATCAAAACATAAGATTAACCTTATAATAAATATGTTTCTTCCTCTCTACAAGATAACATTAGCAACAAAGATATAATCAATAGTTTGTTCGTTAAAAGATAAAATAACGTGTTCTTTTAACGAAAAAGCACTAGATCGGGAACCTAATATATCAAATCTTTTGTAGAGATTTACATCTTAAATTAGGTTTTATTGTTTGTGGTCAATTACATATGAGCCAAAAAACATTGCGTATTTTAATTGAAAAAATGATGTTTAATATATATATATATATATATATATATCTATAATTCAAAATCTTTTTGAAAGTTTAGGAAGTATGAACCAATCAGACTAAATGGTGGTTTAGGGCAATATGTTAACTCATAATTTCTAAGTTTGATTATTGTGGAAAACTAAGTTATTAGTATTTTGGAAGACGAATATGAATTATGCTTTAGATTTTATTAAAGTCAGACTAGTCGTTAGTATTAGCTTTACAGAGAGTAGTTGGGTTTCGATCCAAACCTTGTATTAAAACAAATTTAGAAAATATACTAAACCGAGGTTAACTGGTCGGTTTGGGTCATGTGATAGAAACTTAACGGGACATACCATTACGCTTGCTTATAGTCTGACCTGACGGCCCAGTCGGTCTGATGTATTAAACAGCAGAGACTTTGGGATTTGCTTACTTTCTAAAAAGCATGTAATCTGGGCCATAAGTGGACATGTTTTTAGCTCAATTTAGGCTAATTTTAAGTGTTGAACCACGTGTCTTTTGCTTTTGACACGTGAGGAGCACTCTTACGCATTTCTTTTTCTTTTTGCTAAACACTCTTACGCATTTCTCAGCATCCGTTATCATTAATTCATTAGGTATATACAAAGATAACATAAGATAATAATTATTCTATTATTATATGAATTGAATGATGTAATTGCCAGACTCAAAGAGTCTGATTCAAGCGATCACTAGATGACCAACTGTGAAGATATATAATATCGCTAATAGTAATAAATAGAATTCGAAGAGCTATATAATTAGGTAAAAGAAGAAAAACCTTATCCATTATTTCGAAGGACGTTGAGGGTTGGCGTAAGATAAAAAGATGGGTCCTACAGAACTAGGACTTCTCGAGACACGTGTTTGAAATAAGCAGACAATCATGTGAAGCTGCTGAATCTTTAGTGAATCGCTTCGCTTCTATCAAAAAGAAATAAATTGTGAATGAATCCTATGATTTGTGAGCAAAAAGAAAAGTGTAATTGTAACGATACAGAGCTAGTGGAATAGAGATGTTGATAGTGTCGAGGAGTTTTAGAGATTTTTTCACCAGAATTTGATAGAAAACAGTTGCATAATCTTTACAAAAAAAGTTTAAATTATCGATTTGATCTTGTCAATTCAATCAATATTAAAAAGGAAATTGCAGTTTAAATCTTTAATTTTAATTTAGCCTAGAATAAAAAAAAATAAAATAAGATGGAGTTAGTAGTGACGAGTAGATGGGTTAGAATAAATTCGTTGAAGCTTTATGAACTTAAAATATTTTCTCATTTAGTCCCAAAAAAAAAATAGTCTCTCATTTTTCTAAATTTTGTAAACATAGATAATTGTAGATACTAATTTTAGGACTTATAAACAGCCTTACAGATTGACCAGCTAATTGTGTCTATAATTTTCTTTTCAAGTACTTATCTCGTTTCTTCACGTAAGCTGGATTTCGTTACATATAGATAGATAGTCAATTAGTGATTATAGACTTCTTGTTAGATACAGTTATTACAATAACTAGTTTGAGTTTCTCTTTTTCTTTTTGTGAAAAAATATGCACCACTAGATATTTTAAAGTAGTTACAGTGTCTGGTTTTCAGGAAAACAACTTGGATTTTAGTTATGAATGTAGCAATTTTATTACCTAAAAAAGGATCGAGAGTGTTTAAGAGACCGGTCATAGTCTTTCTGATTGCATGAGCTGGAAATTGTCGTGCCTAAAAGTGGGATCTACAAAGGACTAAAGAGATTTAACATGGGATTAGCTAGGAGCAACTGTTAACTTGTAGTACTAACTATATATTAGAGTTTTTTTAAACTATATATTAGAGTTTTTTAAAACTATATATTATTCTTTTACAAATCCCAAGGAATATTGTTCGATTTGGTAGATAAACGAATCAGCCAATAGTAATATAAGATGTCTTGATATTAAGAAATATTAAGTTGTTTCCCATTTTGTTCTTTTGTTAGTTTTCTTGGATCTACCATTTAAATTATTAATGATTTCGTAATATATTTTTGATATTTAAAAATTATAGTGTTGTTGATAAAAAAAAAGAATTATAATGTTAAGAACTTGCTACTTTTGTATTGAACAATAATGAATATTAATTATAATTTGATTTTTTTGTCAACTTATTGTAAACCGGTTTAAGATATACATATTGGAGAAAATTAAACCGGTCACACACCTTACTACTAATAATGTGGAAGTTTATCAAGTGTTGATAATCAATGGTGTGATTATCATCTACCACATGCACGTGAGTGGCCCTTTATGTAGTTTTAAGCAATCTAATGACTTTTTTCTTAGTAAAGTTGTTTCCACCACTATACCATAACATAATTGTACATGTTTGGTTCACTAATTAATAAGGTCAAAAATATTTTCAGCCTAAATTAATTAAAATTTACATTTTCTCCAAAACGTTGCATTAGTTTACCTTCTCATCAATCTTGAATTTTTAAACGGATTATATAGTATGAAAAACGGATTAACCAATTTAAAAATGTCCATAATATATATAAAAAATTCAATGACCGAATAGAAGTAGAAATAAAAATAATTGGTCCATTTATATTCATTCTGTCTTGATATTTTTACATTTTTGGAGAAATTATTTGTAGAGTATGTGTAAAAAGAAATAAATGTAGTTTAATGACACAGGTAGTATATTTTCTTACGGATGTCAATGTATTTTTTTCTAAAAAAATATTTCAATTAAGATATATCAAAAGTTCATTCATATTTTTATAACTTTTTATCATATTTTTATTTATTTATTTTCTTCATTTGTCATAGAATAATTATTTGCTCACTTATTTAACAAAAACAAACCACTCATATATCATAGTTATAATTATAAATATATGTAAACTAAATTTGATAAGTGAAAAATGTGATTTAAGAGCAAATTTATATAACATAAAAAATAATTTTTTACTAGATTTGCTATATCAAATGAGAAAAAATACAATAAATGATGAAAAGAAAAAAGAAAATTATCAAAATTAATTAATTAATAAAGCTTACTATTAAAGGTAATAACTAATCTTAACTTAACAAGTATGGATCTTACGAGCGAAAAAAAAAACATAATATTGATATATTTGATATCCTTTTACAAAAAAAATATTGATATATTTGACATCAAAAATCAAATTTTTGATATTAAATTTAGTTAGATCATTCTAATTATCAAATTTGATTTCTTTTAATTTGATTTATTGTAATTAGATTTAGCAGTTTAATGTAAACCGGTTTTGAATGATACATATAAACAATATGGACAAATTTTCGCTCACCTTACTACTAATGGTGTCGAGGTTTATCGTGTTAATAATCAACGGTGTGATCATCATCTACCACATGCACGTGAGGGGCATTTTATGTAATTTTAAGCAATCTAATGACTCTTTTAGTAAAGTTGTCCCCACCACTATACCATAACATAATTGCACATGTTTGGTTCACTAATCCCTTAATGAAGTCAAAATTTTTTTTGCCTGTGTTTGTCAACTATAAACAAATTTTACTTTTCCTCCAAAATTTTTGCACTAATTCACCTTCTCATAAATCTAAATAATTTAAAAAACCAATTGTTCAGTATGAAATTCGGATAAACCAACTTAATTGCAAACTGGTAAACCAATTATAAATATCCGTAATATATGAACAAGAATTCAATCACTTGGTAGAGGTAGAAATCAAAATTATAATTCTATGCGTATTCATCTTGTCTTGGTATCCACATGTGTTTGACAAAATAATTGTTAAAAATACAAATCACTTATAATAATTACAGTTTACAAGAAACTAAAATAGGAAAATGAACTAGTGTAAAAATAAAATTCCGAGAGGATATGCATTGTCCTCTTCAAATTCCGATTTAGATGTTTCTCTTGTCCCCTTCTCAAGCGCAATCAATTCATTAAAAAAAAAAAAACTTATTTTACAGACCATAACTTTCTCTAACTTTGCTCCTTTTTAAACTCACATTTCTTCTCACTTCACTCTCTCCTCCTCTCTCTCCAAAGACCTCCGACGATCCTTTATCGGAAACAACAATCAACAATGGAAGAAGAAGCTCATGAATTCTTTCATTCAGCTGCTGATCATTTTGCTGTTGATGATCTTTTGGTTGATTTCTCCAACGATGATGACGAAGAAAACGATGTCGTTGCTGATTCCAACACAACCACCACCATCACCGACACCTCTAACTTCACAACCACCGAGCTCCCTAATTTCCACGGTGATGTTCACGACGGTACAAGCTTTTCCGGTGACCTTTGTGTACCGGTATGTTAAATTGAATTTTAGTAGAGTAAATAAGAATATGTTTTGTTTGGTAATTATTAAACGAAAATTAAATGATTTGTGTTTTTGTTTATTCAGTGTGATGATTTGGCTGAATTGGAGTGGCTCTCGAACTTTGTTGAGGAATCGTTCTCGCCTGAAGATGTACACAAGCTCCAGCTAATATCCGGTTTCAAGACCCGACCCGACCCGAAATCCGAATCCGGCTCCGGCTCCGAGAACGCAAATAGCAGCAAACCAATTTTCAATACCGACGTGTCAGTACCAGCCAAAGCAAGAAGCAAACGTTCACGCGCCGCTGCGTGTAATTGGGCCTCACGTGGGCTTCTCATGGAAACTGTTTACGACAATCCTTTCACCGGAGAAACCATTCTCTCCAACCACCACCTATCTCCACCAACTTCTCCGCCTTTGTTGAACATTCACGTCGGAAAAAAGCAAGCCATCGACGGAGGAATTCGGCGGAAGAAGGACGTTTTTTCACCGGAGTCAGGTGGTGGAGAGGAGAGACGGTGTCTACACTGTGCCACTGATAAGACGCCGCAGTGGCGGACAGGCCCAATGGGCCCAAAAACGCTATGCAACGCGTGTGGTGTAAGGTACAAATCGGGACGTCTTGTGCCGGAGTATAGACCGGCAGCGAGTCCGACGTTTGTGCTAACGAAACACTCGAATTCTCATCGGAAAGTTATGGAGCTCCGGCGACAGAAGGAGATGAGTAAGGCCCATCATGAGTTCATACATCACCATCACGGTACGGACACTGCCATGATTTTGGATGTTTCATCAGATGGTGATGATTACTTGATCCACCACAACATTGGCCCAGATTTCAGACAGCTTATTTGATATTAATCCCTTTTTAATTTTCCCAATAATTATGGTTTCTTAATTAGGGATATTTTCTTAGATCAAATTTTGCTATATCTTAATTTTGATGATGACAATTTACTCTTTCTTCACTTTATTATTATTATTTTTGAATTGTTTTAAAAATTGTTGCAAAACTTTTGTTGCATTTCTCATGACTTGACATGATTTTGTTTTAATAGTTTATAAGAAATAACTGATTAATTTCAAACTAGATTGTGATATACAAAATTAGTGATAAATTTACTTTTATTTTTCTGTTAAATTAAGGGGAGACTGTTGGTAACGTGTCACTTCAAATATCAAGGTCCCTCTACTCTTTTGCAATATACTTATTTCAAAGTTTCTGTCTTACAAAACATAGCTAATTGTTTTTGCCAATTTAAAAACAATAATAATAATGCGTTAGCTACAACTGTATTTTGCAAGCTATTTTGTTAACTTCTTCAGCTTAATGGTTTAGTTAGTAATAATATTTTTGTTTTATTTGTTTATGTATAAGAGACCCATTTTATTCTTAATGATAAAAAAAAAAATTCGGACTAGAGTTTATCAAGAAATAAAAATCATGCACCTATTTTAATCTCATGAAAAAAATGTCCGTGAATTTTCTGTTGACGATCTCTTGGTTGATTTCTCTATGTAGAATATTTTTTCATGTAATTATATCACTATTGCATAAAAATTGTAATATGTTCCTTACAGTATACTAAAAGAACATTTAAAATTGTTAAAAACAAAGATTGAAAATGAACGAAAAACATAGAAATAACAGAGATTAAGATTCAAGGAAAGATGATTAAATCGCAGAATCGAAGATGAATTTATGCGTTTAAGCAAAGAGTCCTTCACTTTCTGTAAAAGAATTGTTTGAAGATTCAGCTCCAACGTTTCTCTTTACTTATCTTTGTTTCACGCCAAAACTGAATTGAAAAACTAAAAGAAAATAATCTTATGTTGTGAAACTCTATCTCGTCTGTAACTGAATTCTCTTATATATAAATTTTTTTGCTTATTTCTTAAGTATTTTTATTAAGATAATTTTTTTAAAATGTCTTCAATTCAAGAAAATCGGTTAATGTTTTATTTGTCTTTCAACAAACTTATGGTTATAAGTTATATGATTCTCGTAATGTATAATATGTTCTCAACATCATCAATTTGTTAAACACACTCTAACAAACATTATATTATTGTTAGAAACAATTGGAAATGTACAAATATTGCATTTGTTTATTTTCTTAGCTACTAGAGATGTCGTAAGTGCAAAATATATCTATATATTAGATTCTGCCAAACATAACGTAAACTAATTTTGTAACTAATTGTTGCTTGAACTATTTACGAAACTATCCACAATTAAAAAATATATTTGTATGTATGAGTTAAGCTTTAATTTGCGGTGGTCACATGGAAGTGATTTTTATGAAGACTATTGTATATTAAGCACATGTATAAGACAATAACAAAAGTTCATTACTTGTAAATTTAAGTTTTAAGTCAAGGAAAAAAAATTGAGTTAATTACTGAAAGAGAATCAAGAAAAGCAAAAGATAAACCTATCAAAAAAGAAATTTGTAGGGATTTATTGTTAACAAATGCACTCTCATATTTGATAACAATGACATGTTAAATAATATTTACTCATTTCAAGGTTATAGGAGATCTTCCATATTGCATATGGATGTATTAGTACAGTTGTAATATGAATAAGGTAAATATGCTGGTACATCAAAGTTCTAGGTATGTCCGAAAATATTGTCTAAGTGTAATTTTCCAAAATTTGAATTTAATAATTGAGACAATGTCATTTATCATAAATAATGAATGTTTAAGATTTCTCATAAAATAGTTGTTAAAAATTTTATATTCATTCACTTGAGTCTAAAATTTAGGTTTTATTCCAATTATTTCATTCTTTAAATTTGGAATTTTATGATGAATCAATTATGTGGAATCCACACGTTCTAAAAACGTTGAGAAAACACATTTTTGTTACATATTTATGCGTTTAAAAAATCAAAAATTTAATTTAAAAATAAAAATCGTACCAAATGATTATATATTCACTTGAATTTAGTAAGTATAAAGTATGATTTTATCAAGTTAAAAATACTAATCTTGCTTAAATGTGTAAACATATTTTGAAAATATTTTTAGACAAAGTGTCTAAATCTATAAAAACTTCTTAGATGAAAATAATTATTTATTTATTATTTTTAATATGAATGCAATTGATCAATATCTATGTTTTTTTATGCTATTTCATTTCATATTGAAAAGAAAAGAACAAGGTTGTAGTGTAGTTAGAAATGCTGATAAATGGGTTTCAATACGCATATGAAATTAGTTGGCACGTTTAATCGTGAAGAGATAAATCATTCATGTCTCCTGACAATTTTAACTTTTATTCTATTGACAACAACGAATTTTATGATTATTCTAATCATTCACAAGTCTATCTATCGTGATCATTGTTTTGTTAGCTGACCTAACAAGATACCTAATGATTCTCCTCTTCCCGATTCCTTGATGAATGTTGAAAACCAAATCAAACCAGGGAAAGATGTTAAACCATGGAGGTTTAGATTTGGTATACCATAATTTCTTCGCGTGGTACAGCATAAATCACCCAACTTATTAGATTTTCATTTGGCAGAGATTTATACATATACATGGACAAAGCATGAAACCAAGTATGAAAGACCAATAAATCCATTACAAGATCCCTCCGAGATAAGCAACGTGCACAACAAAACCAATAATTCTGTTTCATTAGACAATTCTAAACCAAAGACAGCCCAATTTGATCTGCTTAACTAATTATGGAAAGATATAGTATGAATCACCATGGAAACATCAACATGTGAGTGAATTGAATTTGACAAATACATAAACAATGACTGGAATCAGAACTGCTCTGAAGTCTCATCCCAAAATCAAATTTTTCCTCACAAAATTCTGGTCTCTTATCGAGGTACACTGAGGCCAAGCTCTGCAAGAGAAATACAATACACACCATGACTATAACTACCATACGACATCGTAAAATCATGCACTGATATCAAAGCTTGTATCAATACTTAAAACGTGGAAGCTTTCTTTTCTCAGAAAATAACTGATAAAATTGGATCCAGTAAATTTTTTCCTTTTCAAGTTCACTAAATAACTACACTCTATAAGAGACTCGATTAACGAGAAGAGTCTCTTAACTTTCGACCATAGCTTACACCAATCCAGAATGCTGCAACTCAATAAAATCCTTCTTTCATTTCTCAAATAACCAACATAAGCTTTGTTTTTTGCAACCCCTAGGAGATTACAATGACCCTACACTACAAGCGAAAAGAACTACACTATCCAACAGATTTGATCAACAAGAAGCGTCACTAAATTTTCAATCAATTCCTAAAATAAGACACTAGAGAAATTCAGAATGTCCCAGCTCATTTACTCATTCACCTTCCTCTCCTTCAAACCTTCACGGCTTAAATGACACACTGTTTCTGAGTGAACAGAGCTACACTTCCCGACACATACACTAGTCCAGTTAATATGGTCCTTCTACACTATAAGTAAGAATCCTTCTAATGAGCTACTATGTCTCTGTGTTGAAAGGACATGTGAATCTAGGTGTGTAGAAGTGATAGCACCAAATAGCATAGTCTTAAATCGGTGAAATTAGGAACTTTTAAATCTTGAAAATACTCTATATTTCAACAATGTGGCTCGATGAGACCCAACTTCATAAACTTCGAGAAGATTAAGTAGAAAGCAAAAGCTTACAGTTATTAAAACAAACAACATTCAAACCCCTGGATTGGCATTGAGCATACCCTGAGAAAACGACCTGGAGTTCCTTGAGTCAATACCAAGACAGGAAGTCAATCGAGCAGAAGAAACTGCGCTATGAAGTGGAAGCAGAGACTGAAGCGAACCCAATTGAGCAATGGGCCTAATCAAATTAATGTTAAACCTGGAGGTAGTGTAGAAGAAGAAATAGGGATGAGAATAGAAGATAGAAGAGAAGAGATGAGGAAGAAGAAGAGAAGAGATGAGATAGAGAGGAAGAAGATAGAAATCAGAGGAGAAGAGAAGATAGAAGAGAGGTAGAAAATAGAATTCAGAGGAGAAGGAGAAGAAGAAGAGAAGAAAGGGAGAAAGCGGCAGAGAAGATTGTTTGTTTTTGATTTGATTAATTAATTGGTTACCTTCCTAATTTAGGTTTCTGGGTTTTATAGCCATACATGACTCAAACGACAATAAAACTAAACGAAACGACATTACAATAATCTTATTATTCAGCTAATTGATAAACTCCTTCTGCATCAGAGTATCCTCCACAATTGCCACTTGCAGACTTATCGGTCAACCAAATCATTGAATCAAATGGAAACTAAATTAATCATTCGGAAAATTGGGGGATAAAAGCAGCCTATGTTAATACCTAGCAGGTCCAATCGAAGGACGGATACCAGGAATGGAAGAAGCCGATTTGGGTTTGTTCACAGCTGATTTAAATATAGACATGGCCGGTTTCGTGAAAAATCGACAACGACAACAAGTAGGAATATAATGAAACAAGTTAAACTGCGTTACCCACGAGACCGAGGTTTTTAGAGAAGGTAAGCCAAACGACACCGTTTTACTGATGGTTTAACGAGTCATGAAGTTTAGTAAACGACGTCGATAATCGTAACAACTAGGGAAAACGCTTTATTTCTTAACTAGGATTTATCCGCGCTTCAAGCGCGGGTTTATCTTGCACTCTATAATATTTATAGTTTAGATTTGTATTTTTGATGTGCGGTTTCAATCCACAAGTGCAAGATATATTGTTAGAAATTCGGGTATGAAATTAACTAACTGTAAGTATGGATAATAATTTGTACAAATTTACATTTGAGAGAATATTTATAATGTCCGGATTTGGTAGGAAGACATATAAAGTAAATTTACATAATGTAATTTTATTCCGTAGAGGAATAATATAATATAACATGTGCATTAGTATGATTAATTTTTTAAAAAAATATGTGTTGTAATAGATTACAAAACAAAGGTAAACAAAAACTATATCATCAACATTCCTTCTGAATTTATGTTAAGTTTTTTTTTAGGCAATGGCTAACTTATAAATGTATTTCATGAAACGACTAAATTAAATAATGTAAACGAAATAATGAAACGACTAAATTCAATAATGTAGACGAAAATATTAGTTCGGTCCAAATGTAAGTAAATGATTTTATGAACCTGTTTGTCGAATCTTTACAACTTTGGTCTCAAAAAGGCCACGAAGAAACTTGGGTTTGCTAGTGGACAATGTAAAATTTAGAAGCCCATAACAGATAAATGTGACTGTAGCATCAGCTGGATGAACTCAGAAATACAATCAACGTATCTCTTACGATTCTCAAAAATATCGACGAAACACAATAACAGTAACATCGCATGATCTTTTTATCAAGTTATGTAATTAGTAAGGAAAACAAAATTAGGGTCAGAGTATGGGAACTCCGGTATAAAACTATCGGATTAGTATACACATACTAAAACAAAAAAACAAAGTTTTATAGGTTTAAGGACTACCTTTGTCTTTCAATGTAATTACTGATATTTTAACAAAAAGAAACAATATGTGAAAATATGATGAATTGATAAAAGTTTAAACTTTTTATCAATTTGAACTAATTGTGTTCATTCTTTGAGTGATAATACAAAATAGGAAGCCCAGAGGTACCATTTCTCATAATATGTTGAATACCTCAGTAGATCCATATGAGTCATGTTGCAAACCAATTAGACTCTTGCTGTATTTGATGTCTCCTTGTTTATTTTTACAGGGTGCTTAGTTAAACAGAAAACGATTCTTCAGGTGGAATTACAAACAATTCTTCGCAAAACAGCAGATAAATAGTGCTATGGATTGCTGTTCAATTGACACAGTTTCCATAATAAGTACATAGTGTAGTGGAAATCACCACTTTACTTTAGCAGTTAGACCACTGTCTAAATGCTCATAATAGTAGACTAAGTTATATTCCATTTTATCAATATTGCAGGTTTCACTGGATAACATTGAATGGATATTACTGTCGAGGTGATCTACTAATGAGAGCTTTAAAAAAGGTCAGTTCAATTACCCGTTCATCATAATATAAGATAGATAAAAGTTTAAACATAGTGCTAATATTATAACTAAAAGCATATTCAATTACAAATACTGAAATAGCAAGAAAACTCTCGGGTAATTGAAAAGTACACCAACAACATCTGGAAATAAACAGTGATTGAGTACAAATTATATTGAGTTCAATAAAATACTCAACACGAAACAAAAGCACTTGAGAAACATACCAATTAACAGTTTGGTTGTGGTATTCTGATCGAGAACATAGTCAAAAGGTGCAAAACGAATAAACGAATCTTCTATTACAGGATCACAGTCCATAACCGTCGTCATGTAATGCAAACATATCTTGTATTCATTTTTAGATGGCTTGATTTAAGTGTAATCTTTTGCCACATTAAAGTTTTTGATAACTTTCCACTTCCCAACGGTGACTATGTTAGTGAATTTCGTTATATACTCCTTCCGCACAACCGCACCAATTTTCTCTCCCTGTATAGACAATTGGAGAAGTAATCGAGTCAGATAAAGAGAAGAATGAAAAACAATTACTATCCGGTGATAAAAAGTACTGAGTTCTTCACTTACAGATTCGGCGCCTAGTATGAATTCAAGAGATTCACCGGTTTTTTGAGAGTATGTGCGCCACGAATTTAAGTATCTTTGCTCTTATAACCTACTCTGATTGGTAAGGTTTCAAATTTGAGAACATAGTGAACTGAGATGGCAAAGACAATGGTAATAACGTAGTAGTCTCCAACCGTTTGAGTTTAGTATTCGCCATTGTTTTGAGGTCAGAGTCAGATTCTGAAATAACAATTACATACATAACAATAAGCGAAATAGATAGAACTTAAGATAGTGGATACGAACAGTTTTTGACCCTTTTTTTATTAGGAATAGATCGTGGCACAAAAAAGAAGAAGGAATATATGAATTTATAGATTGTGAACAATCGAGAATGTGCTGCCTAGAAAAAAGAATAAATGAATTGGATACGTACCCAATTCGTTACCCAACAAGTTTTTGAAATTTTTTTTATTTTTTTTTATTTTTGATTTTATTTTTGATTTTTTTTTGATTTTTTGATTTTTTTATGAAAAAAATTTCAGTCGTACACGTGTCGCTTAAATCGGTCGTACACGTGTCGCCTAACGGAGACTTAACCGTTGACTAACGAACCTAACAGTCAATTTAGAAATAAGCCACAGTTAAATAATTCATGCAGATTTTAAAAAATTTTAAGCAACGAATTGAGATTTCAGACGGGTTCAAAAGTTCATTAAGAAATCGACACTACGGTAAAAGTTCATTAAGAAATAAGATGTTTTCCCGTAACAACTATTAGACTAAATGGAAACATTGGAGTTTAAACCTTTGAGACATTTTTTTCGATAAATGGTTAGTTTACCGGGAGCCTGTTCTCGCAAGGAAGACCAAATAACAACAATAAACTGAGAGTTTGACGAATCTCATTGATCTTCATATTATTATTATTTTTTTTGAAATTTCAAATTAATTAATCAACAAAAAGAGTTATATACAAGTGGTAAGAGTAGCTCAAACTGTAAAGACATGCTCAAAGAATAAATAATCATCTCATTCTAATATCGAACAATCTTTGTAACAAATCGTGAAGCTTATAAGGATAATGGTATCCAAGCGAAGCAAAATGGTTTTGTATAACCCGATCTATCAAGCGAATGGAAGCAATCATGTCTTGAATGCCCTTGTCATGAATCCGCGAGTTTCGATCATGTTAAAGATAGTAATCGTGAGTTGGAATGCTAGCCTCAGCAAGACTCTGTCTAGACTATTCAATGCCGGATCAAGAAGAGAAGCGATAGTCTCCAACCAATCTGGTACACATAGTGATCCTAATGCTTTAGCAGTTAATTCCCACCAGACCATGTATGAATAAGGGCATGCGAACAAGAGACGATCTCTAGTCTTGTCTCGCTCTGCAGAAAAAACACAGCTTTGTGTGTGACCCAATACCCTCATTCGGTCTCCAGTAGATAACCTGTTCTTTCCCATGATGTGATATGATCTAATTCCATGTCTTCGTGGAAGAAAAACAATTACGATAATCATCAAGTGAATGTCTCCAAAGCAATGAATCGGTACCTACAGTTGGATC
Source organism: Lepidium africanum (assembly GCA_900406405.1). NCBI lineage: Eukaryota > Viridiplantae > Streptophyta > Magnoliopsida > Brassicales > Brassicaceae > Lepidium > Lepidium africanum. The sequence goes on from OVAX01000151.1 coordinate 73,988, forward strand.
ATAAAAAAAAAGGCTTTAATTTGTAAGACCAGCCCCTCAATTTGTCTTGCTCGATGAACAGTTGGTAACCAAAAAGAATCAGCAATAGGGATGTGCAACCTTTGTTGATTTAGGCACACACAAATAACAAGTACCAATGGCTCATGTCAAGTCGATAAGCCTGCCCATGGGATGCCAATTATCATACCAAAAAGATGTGTTGTTCCCATTTTGAATAGTCACCTTTGTAAAAAGAAAAGCTATGTCTCTCGGCTTCAGTAATTTCCTCCACACCCAAGACCCTTTTGTACCATCCTTGACTTCCCAGAAGGATTGATTCCTCAGTAGATAATGCTTAGTCCACGCAACCCATAAGGAGTCCTTAGAAGGGAGAAGTCTCCAAATTAAATGAAGGGCAAAAACCTTAGAAGAATCTCTTAGTAACCGAATTCCAAGGCCTCCCGCATCTTTCATGATGCATAAATCAGTCCAAACAACCTTTGCTTTGTTTGAGTCGTTCGGAGAATCAGACCAAAGAAAGGCAGAACATAGTCTTTCAATTTCATCTAAGCACCTGCTTGGTACCTGAAAAGTTGAGCACCAAAAATTCGTGGTACTCATTATCAACAACTTTATCAACTGCAGCCTCCCACACAATCTAAATTATAAATAAAATAAATAACAAATTACTCAACAAAAGTATTATCTACATAATTATAAGTTATTACATAGGTATTCTAAGTTGTTACATAATTATCGTAACATGGTTACAAAGTTATCTAGTTGATATTTACGTAGTTATCGTAAATTGCTATATAGTTATCATAACATGACTACATAATTATCTTGATTGAGAATCACACAAGTTAGCTACCTTAGATCTAAACTATGCTTTAGTTAAAGTTCTCAGTACCAAATCTCTTGGCTAATTTGTCTTATTTTTATTTATATAATATTTGATTTTGATGTTATGTAATATTTATTTAATATTAGAAACTTTGATTTTATACTAATGCACTTATTTGATCTAAAACTGCTTAAACGACATATATTATGTGGATTAGATTGATAAAAATAAAACTAATTGAATTGTTTATGAAAAGATATTATTAGAAAAGTATCAAAATGCAAAATAAAAGTAATACTTCAAATTTTGAAATATTGAATAGTGATACTTCAAATATGGAATATCATTATTCAATACATCAAAACTTAAATTATTGAAATTTCTTTTGGAGGACCAAATATTTCATATTTGAAGTTTTGAAATATCTCTTGGAGATGCTCTTACAAAAACAAGTTGGGAATAATATTTTTGTTGTCCATTGGTTGTTTTGATACAATAAAGAAGAAATGGAACATAAAATTTATAAGACTAACGAAGAAAAAAGATAATATTTTGGGGAAAAAAGAAGAAACCATAATACACACCACAAAAAAATAAACTAGTTAAAAAAGTAATGATAAAATCTTATCAAAATAACTATCCATATCATCAGTGCAATAACTACAAACTTACATAGACCCTCTTATAACAAATTAGATATAGGATTTTTTTGGTTAAAAAAACGAATTACCTTAAATTTATAAAACCTCGATTAAATGTAAGAGATGTGCAACCTATGGATAAATTAGTTTTAAAAAGTAATGATAAAAACTTATCAAAATAACTATCCATATCATCAATGGAATAAGTACAAAATAACATAGATCCTCTTATAACAAATGAGATATAGCATTTTTTTTTTTTGTTAAAAAAATGAGTTACCTCAAATTTATAAAACCCAGTTTAAATGTAAGAGAGCAAGTGGTATTTAGTCTAGTGGCACACGGTAAGTCCGCTAAAGGCAGGTGCACTTGCACATCTAGGGATCAAGTCTTGCTGTCTGCATTATGCGGAAACTTATTTAATGGGCGGGCCAGTTGTGACCCAATATTGACAAAAAAAAATTGTAAGGGATATGCAACTTGTGGATAGTCATCTGTGTATTCAAATAGACCGAAAAACAAATATTTATATCCACATCAAGCTCACTATAAGAATGTGATTTAGTTTCAAAGAGTAGTCTCAATCTCGTTCTTGTCATTAGACCACGAAATCTTAGTCTTGATTTAGGTTTTTATTCGGAAAGATTAAACAAATCTCACAAAATATTTGGAGTGCAAAGTCTCATTCCTGACTTAAATTTGTTTTGGGTTTCCACTAATTTTGTTCTGTCCCGAAATAATCAATACACAAGTCCCATATCTCGATAAAATTAGCTGAATGTGTAAAATATAGTATCAATTGCGTGAGAATGCAAGCAACTAAAGCCTAACTGGCACTAGTTTTTGAGCTTGGTTTTTGTTTTTGCAAAAAGCAGTTTTTCACCAATCATGATTTTACCTAATTAGTTTTTCAAAAACTAGTTTTTAGGAGTTTTTACTAATTGAAGTAAGAAACCAAAAACCAGAATTTCCTAGTTTTTCTCCTATTCTCCTACAGTTTTTGAGAGACATTTTTATTTTCCAAATTTAGAATTATTTTTTATTTTATTTTATTATTTGTGCAACTAAAATATTAACCAAATCTTTTATTATACATTATGTAACTGTAAATAAACAAAACCATCTACATTCAAAAATAAACTTCTTAAAATAGTGTGTTTGACTTCCACACTCGTATAAATTTTTATTAAATTCAATATATATATATATATATACTTGACATTTTATACTTCTAAAAATAGTGTTTCAACTTGGAATTTTTTCGAAAAGAAAAACCAAGATATGCCATACACATTCAACGTAAAGTAATTGCAGCAACAATGGCACTGCATAATTTTATTAAATTATCTAATCTACATGATGTTGATTTTGAAGCAGATAATGATTATGCAGCTGAACAAGATTTTGTGTCAAATGAAGATTTCAAGAAAAATAATATTTCAATGCAATAGATGGAAGGCATTCGAGATGAAATTTCTGAATTATTATGGGATTCCTGACGATAATAATAGTTTATGAAGTAATGTATTTTTTAAAAAATAAATTTTTATATAAATAATTTACATATTTTTAATGTTATTCATAATATATTTGAAAATTTTATTTTTAATTATTTGGGGAAAAAATCCAACGAAAAAAAAATCTGAAAAACTAAAAACTATAGATGTTGCCAATCATGATTTTGGAAAACTAAATTTACTGCAAAAATCAAAATCTAAAACTAAAAACCAAAAATTAGAAACCAAAAACTAGTTGCAAATTACCACCTAAGTGTCGAATCTCATTTGTCCTTAGCAAAGGTCATTAATTAATGTCAACGATCTGAACGTAACTGTGTGTCAATCTCGATGATAGTACGAAGATGTTAAGGGTAGTTTTGTCCATTAAAAAATATGTAGTCCCTATAAGAATAATAATTGCACTTCTCTGATTTATTGGTACGACTGACGTTATAAATTCCAAAAAACAGAGGGGACACCAAGCATCAAATAAGTATTATACAATTTGTTTGTCCAATTCAATTTGCTGTAGTTTTGCATCAATTTTGATCAAAATTTGCCTGTACTTGTACCTGTTTGGTTAAAGCAAAAATTGTACTGGCACGCCCGGTTTTGCTTTTGTATGTATTGATTCAAGTTGAGTTTAGGTAAGTTTGACTGAAAGAACTAAACCGAGTCAAACTTCGTTAATCGGTTTAATTTATGATCAATAAAACCAATTTTAGTATTGTGTACTACCAAAATATTTAAAATCCAAAGTTGTTTTTCTATTTCATTTTTACTGTAATAAATTTTTTTGTTTTTACAAATAAGAATCGTTTCATAACGCATGAAAAGCCAGCAGGATTATTCAGAAACTCAGACAAAAGTAGAAAGAGAAGAGAAGAATCTTTTGTGGAAGAAGAAGAAGCAAAGCCGTGGCGGCTTAAACACAAAATTCCGAAACTACCCTTCTTCTTTCTTTCTGTTTTTGTTAATACCCTAAAGGGTTCTTTGATTCTAAAGAGTCCGTTGTGTTTCTTTTCATAAAAAGCGATAAAATTAAGAAAACTGATACTTATAAAGAAGAAAATCAGAGAAGAAGAAGAATTCTTTATTGAGGGTTTATTGTTAGTTGGTGAGTCTTAGGGTGACCAGAATAGCCGATCAGTTTCATTATGCATCATTTGATCTTTCTTTGACTAACCGATCGACTTCTCAACTTGTAAGCTTTTAAATCTCTCTTTCTCTCTGTTCTTGGTGAAACTGATTAGAAAAATAATATTAATCATTACGGTGCTTTTGTTTTTCTCCTTTGTCTTCAACATACTTATATTGCATGCAAAGATGTTTTCTAAAGAGATGGAAAGTTTAAATAATGATCCCGATGATAATCATTACAGAGATGAAGCTCACAATTTTTAAAGGCATTCGTTAAATGGGTTTAGGCGTTGACTATCTCAAATTCTATAATCATATTGTGCTCCAATTCTAGTTGTTATTAAAGATTTGATATTGTGAGTAACAGGACTCGAATTTGCTCTGTAAATTGCTTCAAGAATTCATCTGAGCTTGTAATTGAGTTTGATCAATTAGGTTCAGGCGTTGACCATATTAGAATTCAGAAGCATTATGATTGTTGTTATTCTTAATGATTGATACTTTCAAATTTCTCTAGATTTTGTTCTGTAAAATTGCTTTAAGTTAGCTTTAGAATTCACATTTGTTGCAAATGTTGACCAGAATCAGATTGATTCATATGCTTGATTGATCATAAATATTGATAGTTTGACATTATGAATGTGACAGGTAATTTGAGGGCCTGAAGATGAGGCCTGAGCTTTCATGGCTATGGAAGGTAGAAAGTAGACGGCTTCTATGGCTACTGGGGCTCACATTTGCTCTCATTGTCACCTTTGAATACATTGAGATCCCGTACAGTATCTCCTCCATCTTCTCTGCCACCAAGATTCCCATTTCAAGAAACTCAACTTCAGTTATAGCTAACTCGACTTTACCACCGGCACCGAGCTTTTCCCCATCCGAGACTGATCCCGGAGGAGATGAGGAAGAAGTTGAGGTTGATCAGATATTCAATACCACCGATAATGCCATTTCGCCAACTTCTGCTACATTCTTGCCTTTGAAGGAAAACGCAACCGCCCCTGCTGTTAGTGCAAAGCCCCCAGCTGCATCATTACCTGGTTCAAGCCCGTCTCTTGTAAAGGAAAACGCACCTGCACCTGCCCCAAGTGCAAAGGCTCCAGCTGCATCATTACCTGGTTTAAACCTGTCTTTTGTAAAGGAAAATGCAACTGCGCCTGCAGCTAGTGCAAAGGCTCCGGCTGCATCATTACCTGGTTTAAATCGGTCTCTGGTAAAGGAAAATGCAACCGCACCTGTGGCTAGTGAAGTGGCTCCGGCTGCATTACCTGATTTAAACCCATCTGTAGTGAAGGAAAATACGACAATGCGTACTCCTAGTCCAGTACCAGAAAGAACTTCAACTAAAACAGATGTTAGTGATGCTTCTACTGCTGTGAGATTTGTGCCTGATGTAAAGGAGAATGTAGAAATGCCTCGTTCTGGAGTGATGTCAATATCTGAGATGAGCAAGCAATTGCGTCAAAACCGTGTAAACCATAATCATCTAGCAAAGGTTCATCATAATCTTGATATGATTTATTCTGCACTCAAAAAGTGACATTAGTGTGACATGTTTCATCTTTGTGCGTTTTCAGAAACCAAAATGGGTTACTAAACCTGACATGGAACTTTTACAAGCAAAATATGAGATTGAGAATGCACCAATCGATGACAAAGGCCCTCTCCTCTACGCTCCTCTGTATCGCAATGTTTCCATCTTCAAACGGTGAGTTGTTTTTTACTCTTCATGAAGTTGCTTCAAGCTCATTTCTGATGATAGTGAGTAAATTCGATATTGAATTTCTCAGGAGCTATGAGTTGATGGAGAAGATGTTGAAAGTTTATGTTTACAAAGAAGGGGATAAACCTATAATGCACAGTCCAATACTCAGAGGGATTTATGCATCTGAAGGCTGGTTTATGAAAATTATTGAATCCAACAACAAATTTGTCACAAAGGATCCTGCAAAAGCTCATCTTTTCTATTTACCCTTCAGTTCCCGAATGCTCGAGGTGACTCTATATGTTCAGGACTCTCACAGTCACCGTAATCTCATTAAGTATCTAAAAGACTATATAGACTTCATTGCCGCAAAATACCCTTTCTGGAATCGAACTTCGGGTGCTGATCATTTCCTTGCTGCCTGCCATGATTGGGTAATGTCTTCCCCACTTTTACCTGCCATGATTGTGATAAATATATGGTTTTATGTGACATATATCTTTGAATGATATATCTGATCAATTGTATTGTTTCTTTGTGATGTTTTCAGGCTCCATCTGAGACGAGGAAACATATGGCAAAGAGTATAAGAGCGTTGTGTAACTCTGATGTCAAAGAAGGTTTTGTGTTTGGAAAGGACACATCTTTACCTGAAACATTCGTTAGAGATCCCAAAAAACCATTAAGTAACATAGGTGGCAAAGCCGCGAACAAAAGACCGATACTCGCATTCTTTGCTGGAAAACCTGATCACGGTTATTTAAGGCCAATCCTCCTCTCTTACTGGGGCAACAACAAAGATCCTGACTTGAAAATCTTTGGTAAGTTACCGCGAACTAAAGGAAACAAGAACTACCTTCAGTTCATGAAGACCAGCAAGTACTGCATTTGTGCCAAAGGTTTTGAAGTGAACAGTCCTAGAGTGGTGGAAGCCATTTTCTATGATTGTGTTCCTGTCATCATATCTGATAACTTTGTCCCGCCATTTTTCGAGGTTTTGAACTGGGAATCATTTGCTCTTTTTATTCCTGAGAAAGATATACCGAACCTGAAGAAGATTCTGATGTCAATACCAGAACGTAGGTACAAATCTATGCAGATGAGGGTCAAGAAAGTGCAGAAGCATTTTCTGTGGCATGTGAAGCCAGAGAAGTATGATATGTTTCATATGATTCTTCATTCAATATGGTTTAACCGAGTTTTCCAAATTTCTGTTTAGAAATTTTGTTCAATTAATTTATTGTGTACATTTTTAACAGATAATAAAATAATGAACTCAATTCCACAAACCATATCACAAAACCAAGTGGCTTCAGTTTATTTAATAGTCTTTATAATATGTAGCAGTAGCCCTGAACCGATTTGTCCGAACTGAAATTTAGATAAACTGATTTGGGTATTTATTTGAAATTCGGGTAATATGATAAAAAATTTATTGAAGAATTCGGGTAGCGATTTGGATTGGTTTAGTCGGATCGAGTAGTTTAGATATCGGGTATTTACATAATATTTAAGTGTAACTGAAATTAACCAAAGTAGAGCTAATGCAACTCGATTCGGGTCGAGAATTTATTTGAAAATCGAGTAATTTAATTGACAAAAAAAAGAAAGTAACCCAATTTTTGCAGTTATGAAGTATAAAACTAAACAAAACAAGCCAAAAAATGATTCAACAAATCTTTTACCAAATTACTCATTTTCAAATAAATGTTCCACGCGAATTACTCGAAAACACATACCTATACCTATGTAGTAGCTAAGCTAGATTGGTATATTCAATTCACTAGCATCTCAATGGTTGATGGCCATGAGTCTCTTGACATTATAATATTAATATATTTTTATTTCAAAAACTTAATTAGATTTTTTTTTTCTATTTCTATTTGTGTAATATTATCATAAGTATCACACTAATATAATAGGAAGAGTTTCAAAATTATCTTTTTTGGCATGCAATTTTTCAAAACTTATCATTTCCTTTAGAAATTGAAAAAAATAAATATGCATGTTGGCACACTTTTTTTAAAAAAGCATATATCAAAAAGAACATTTCTTAAAATTTCTCAATATAATATTAATATTTTTTATAATAATTTAATATTTTAAATATTAATTTTAAATTGCGAGAATTTCAAAAATAACTTTTTTGACATACCACTTTTCAAAACCCACCATTTCTTTTGGAAATTGGGAGAGAAAAATAGACATGAGAGGACACTTTTTGAAAAGGAGCATATCAAAAAGGTATTTTAAAAAATTTTTCTTTTAAATTTTATTACATTTCTTATAAATTAAAAATCTTAAAATAATATCTTTTTTTTTTTTTTTTTTTTTTTAAAAAAAAAA
>OVAX01000151.1:82154-119468 GCA_900406405.1 Lepidium africanum
TTTTTTTTTTTTTTTTTTTGTCAACAATAATATCTTTAAAAATTAGTTTTGAATTTTATTTTAAATCACATACTTTTTCAACATTTTTCAACTTATAAATAACTATATTAATTTTATTTCTTATATTCTAATTAAATTAGGAATAAGATGTTACTAAAAATATAATTAAAAAAATTATACATAATGTAACTTTATAGATAGCCAATTATATTATATGATTTCTAAATAAATCCAAATTTCAAAATAATAACATGTAATCATCAATTTTAGTTATATCAAAAAAGTTCATCAACCCAAGCAATGGCATGTGTTTACTTTGAAGTCTCTCACCAACATACCTCTTTTGAAGAGAGACTCATGCTAGAATATTACCAAAATTTTAATAATATTTTCTGAGGAATTTTAAGAAATATCTTTTTTGACATGTCTATTTTCAAAAAATGTCTTCTTATGCTTATTTCTCTCTCCTAATTTCTAAAGAAAAAGGTATATTTTCAAAAGTAGCATGTTAAAAATATACTTTTGAAATTCCCTTATTTTATTACTTTGTAATATTTTATTAGTGAGAAACTCATGTTGATACCATCTTCAAATGAAGATGTTCTCATTACAATTTTTTTTTGTCATAATAACCCAAAATTCACTATATGTTTAGGGGTTGTTTCAAAAATAGATCTTTTTGTTGGGTCAAATTCAAAAATAATTCCCATTTTTCTCTCTAAAATTTTCACTATTTTAACCTTGAACCACCTTATATTTACACTCAATGCCATTTTTTGTTTTTTTTTAAAATAACCAACACGACTTAAAAAGACATAAAATCTTGTTTGAATCACTTATTTACAAAAATACCATCATCTTCAATATTTTCAACCACTATTAACAACCAAAAATGAGCTCTAAATGCTCAATTATCTACCAAATTCAGATCCAATAACCCCCAATTAACCTATAAAACTTCATATTTTCCTACTCTCTCATCAATTTCATACAAAAAACTCTCTCATTTACATTTGAAAATTTTTAAAGTTCTTAGATCCCATTGATTTCGAGTTTTTTAGATTAAAAACGTTTGGGCTTCGTTGGTATTAGGTTGACTCAAGTTTCTGGGTAATAATTGAAGGTAAACACAAGCTCAATCTAACTAATTACTATTTTTTTCAATTTTTTGCAGAGAGTAGACTTCATTTGAAGTCTACATTCCATGTAGACCTAAAATGAAGTCTACAGATCAACAAATGGGTTAGTTTTGCATTTGACCAATATGTTGTAGACTTAAAATGAAGTCTACACATTTCTCTTTGTGTAGAAAAAAATCTGATGTAGACTTCATTTTAAGTCTACGTTAAAAAGGGTTATTTGTGCAATTGACCAATATGTTGACCATCGAAGTTGAAGTCTACACGAGAAGTCTACCAAAAAATTTCAAATAGTAGACTTTATTTTAAGTCTACTGAGGTTAGTTTTGAAATTGACTAAGTTTGACTGTTTTTGTATGAGATCTACAGATGAAGTTTACATCGTGTAAACTGCATATGAAGTCTACATTTAAAATTGTAGATTTAAAATGAAGTCTACAATTAAATAGCTTACGTCATTGGATATATGACCTAATCAAATGAAAAGTAGACTTCATTTTAAATCTACTTCAAAAAAAAGTAGACTTTAAATGAAGTCTACAATAATAAATATAGACTTCATTTAAAGTCTACACTCTGTAGACAGCTCAAGTAGATTTCATGCACAAAAGTCAATGTTAGTCAATTGCAAAACTAACCTCGAAGTCTACTATGTGATGTTATCGGTAGACTTTTCTTGTAGACTTTGAAAGAAGTCTACTTCAATAGTCAACATATTGATCAATTGCAAAATTAACTCAATTTGAGTGTAGACTGAAAATGAAGTCTACTTCTAGAAAGTCAAAGTTTGTTCAAATGCAAAACTAACCTAAGAGTATGCTGTATTTTTAGTCTACGGGGTAGTAGACTGTATTTTAAGTCTACGATTAGTAGACTTTATTTTGTGTCTACGTTTAGTAGACTTAATTTTACTTCTACATTTAGTAGACTTAAAATAAAGTCTACTATAAAAGTTTTATTAAAACTAAGTTTATAACTTATATATAATGTTTTAATTTTTTTATAATTTTTCCCATGTGCGTTTATTCAGTTGTTTGTCTGTGTATAAATTTGACATGTTTATGTGTTATATTTATGATTTAATAGAATTTTGAAATAATTTAGGTATGTAGATAATTTCTCGTAGACTAAATTCTACGTCTATAGTGGTAGACTTCAAATAAAATCTACTATGACGATTTTGTAAAAATGAATTTATAGCATATGTATAATGTTATTTACTTTTTTGTATTTTTTCCATGTGATTTTCTCTAGTTATATGCCTTAGTGCAAATTTTATATGTTTATGTTTTATATTTATGGTCTTATAAATTTTTGAAATAATTTGGGTAGTTAGCTCATTCGGAGTCGACTTCATTTGAAGTCTACAGGGTGTAGATTCTAAATAAAATCTACTTTGACGATTTTGTTAAAACTGAAGTCATAACATATAATAATATATTTTTTTTGTATCTTTTCCAAGTGTGTTTCTATAGGAGACTTTCTATAAAGTCTACCTTGAGTGAACTTCATTTTTCAAATTATATGTAGCAAGTACCTTTTCACTTAGGTGACAGGATTTGATCAATTTTTAAGAGTTTCTTCTTTCTTGGTTAGGCAAGGATATTTGGCAAGGAAATTTGGTTAAGGCCTTTGAGTAAATATATGGTTGTATCGCCAAAGTCATTAAAAAGCTCGACGTTGATTCAAGTAATTTTAAAGTTATGCTAGTTCTAATTGACAAATTTGAAATGGTGATACAATATAACTTCTATATATTAATATTTTATAAAATGATGCAAGAAGAAATCAAAGAGATGAAGATTTTAATATATATAAATATTGGCTAAATAATACTAGGCTTTAGATCACATTTATTTACACTTGGTTACAAAGCGATTAGAAAACCATAAAAAGCACAACTGAATATTATGTTTGGTTTGGTAGGTTCCTAACTTCCGGTAGAAACACCATGATAAACAAAACGCCATATTTAGTGTTGAGAGTTGATGTTCATTTTATGGTTTGAGCATGGAACATCTCTGCTATATCTGCAGCCGAGCTCCATTCCTCCACTTGATTCGTCTTAGATTTTAACTTGAACAAGAGAATTTTGATCATGACTTGTGGTTGAGTAACTACTACAAGTTTAGCAAAAACATGAAAATTTTAATATAATTGATGATATTATCAGCATGAATGTTACAATTGTAGAAAATTCAAATCACGAGAGAAAAAGAAATTCTGCTACAGATGAAATCTACACACGAAATTTACATGAGAAATCTACACATTAAGTCTATATGACAAATCTACACATTAAGTCTATAGAATCTGTGGACTTAATAAGCCTACAACAGAGAGCTGCCATGGAAGTTTACAGAAGAAATCTACACAAAAAATCTGCAAACTCAATTCAAACACAACAAAAGAAATTAAACCAGAAAGTAAAGTAATAATCAAATCTTTAATCATGTAAAACTGAAAGTAGACAATTTAACAACTATCAATAGAAAACTCCAAAAAAAAAATCTTAGGCAAGAATACAGCAGAAAAACTGAAATTTGACACATAAAATAAAAATCAAATCTTTAATATAATAAAAGTCAACCAAAACCAATCAGACAATCTAAATACTTATCAAGAGAAAACTCAATAACTCAAAACTGAAACTCAAAACTCAAGACAATATAACAATAACATTTTTTAAAAAATATGTGAGGAAAATAATCAGATATATGAAACACTCATATCTATTAGAAAAACACTCTAGATCTATTAGAAAAAAAAACTCCTATCTATGATAAAAACACTCATATTTATGAGAAAAACACTCAGATTTATCATTAAATCTCTACCAAAAATATAAATTTTAGATCTCATCAAAAGGTTTCGTTTGAAGGTGGCTTTCTCTACAAAAGAATAAAAAAATTCATTAGAGAAAGAGAAAGAATGATAGAGAAATTTTGAGAAAGAGAGATAGGGAAAGCTCATTACCGATGACTGGAGAAGGTTGGCGTCGGTGACAAGAGGAGATTATTCCGGCAAAACCTGATCTTCAAAAAAAAACAAAAAGCTTGAGAAGATTTAAGAGGAAAAAATCATAAGTCTATAATGTGTAGATTTACAGTCTACACGAAAATCCATAGATTTCATATGAAGTCTACAATATGTAGATTTTATAATAAGTCTATAATGTGTATATTTTATAAGAAACTTTAAACTCTAAATATTAATATATTATATTTAATTTCATAAATTTTGATTTTGATACTTCTAAATTGCTTCTATTTTGGTTATGTATGCAAATGTTTCATCTAATTATTATTTTTTTAATTTTAAATAAACTAAAATTTACAAAGTAGATTTCATATGTAGTCTACTTTATAAACTTCATAAGAAATTTACACTAAAAACTTCATATAAAGTCTACACTAAATGTTATTTGTTAGTTTATAAAAACTTCATAAGGAATATGATATTTGTTAGTTTAATTTTATAAATTTAAAATTTTAATACTTTTTAAATGTTTATATTTTGATTATGTATACAAATGTTTCACTAAAATATTTTTTATTATTTTAAAAAATAAAAATAAAAATAAAATCACAAAGTAGACTTCAAATTGGGGTCTACATATAAAGTCTACATACGAGTAGAGTTGAATTGTAGACTACGGAAAGTTATAACTGTAATTGTGATATCTGATTTTTTGTTTGTTCATAAAAGAGAATAATGTAATTTCACTAACTTTTTGATTTGGTTTGCATTTGACTCAAATGAGGGTCTAGTTTTGTATTTGCAATTAAATTGGTGACCATTCTAGTAAAATCTCCCATATTTTTATATGGTAATAATTTGTAAATATTTACAATAAAATTGTAACAATACTTATGACAAAAAAATAGTATTATTAATTTTGTCACAAATTATTACTAAATAAAGTTACAATGACTTATTCAAAAGACTAAGAATTCGTATTAAATAAAATTATACATGAACGTCACAAATTTATGATTAATTTTTTTGTCACGAAATGCCGTCGTAAGAATTCAATTTTTTGTAGTGAAATCTTCACATTTCACGTCGACATGAAAATCCGGGGTTGGACCGGTATAAATAATTAATGATACAGTGTGCAATTTATTTCAATCAGGGCAAGATAGAAGCATGTGAGAAACAAGGAGCAGAACTGAAGCTGCAATTTTCAGAAACCTAATATAATATCAGTCACTATGTTCTTCTTCAATTTATCCATAAGTTTTATAACCATTTGAGAAAAGATTCAACACCGAAGAGGACAATAAATGAAGATGGCGATGCTTCACGTAACTAGAATTAGAAACATGTTTTTCGTAATGTGTTTTGTCCCTTTCTTATATAAAACTTTTCCATTTCCTACTTTTTAGTATTTTAAACTTTTCACCAAATACACACGCACATAAATGTTGACGAATACATACATATATATATATATACACACATATATAGGGATATATTTTACACTTAAGTACATGTTTATACAAAAAGCTTAATTTTTGACGGGTTTTCAACCAAAATTCAAACCTAAAAGAATTCTTATCGTATCTTTAAATTATTTTTTAAATGTTTTTTCTTAAAACATAAAAAATAAAATATTCAACTTTACATGATGAAAAATTAAATTCTATTTTAGAAAAATAATTGTTACCTACACCATCTTTAAACAATTACACAACTACATATCAACTTTTACACCACATGTTGACATCGTAATCTAATTGTACCATAATCCAAAGTTCTAAACGTGATTGCACATAAAGTAAATGTTCAAAAATCTAATTCCACACACGTGTTAGATTGGTCGGAAATCAATAGTTTATTGTGTACCAGACAGACGATTAAACCGACTAATCATTGTTAACCATAATAAACCCAAAATATATCTGATTAGAGACCCGTTTAAGTGTTTAAATCCAGTTGACAAAAGCCCAAATCAGAAACACAACTCTCGTCTTCAAACCCTAGATTTCGAAAAGCATATCAGATAATTCGAAAACCAGAAGTGAGAGTTTGAAAATCAAATCGCCTGATTTCAAAGATGGATTATGAGTTTGGAGATTTGAATTCATATGCCGTGGCTGTGTATTATGTTTAAGGTGAAGGAGAAGAAGAAAGGATTTAGAAATTCCAATATGAAGAGTACGAGATGATGAAACTCATCAACGGGTTTACTGATGAACCTTCAATTCGACACAATATATGTCCAGACAGGGATAACGACGAAGAAATAGGAGGCTCTGGGCAATGAAACCCAGAAGAAGCATGGAATGAGGGCCGAGATTTTTCAAAAAAGGTATGTCATTCTTCAATGTTGTTGCCTTCAAAGAAGCTGTTGTTGAATATGTGCTTCGAACTGGGAAAAATATGAAATAGTATAGATATGATACAACAAAAGTAGCTTTCAAATGTGTTGGTGGCAAAGGTGATGGTTGGAAGGTTAGGATCTTTGATAAATGTTGACTTATGCAGTCCGAATGTAGTGTGTGAAATGTTCAAGGTTCTTGTAATTGCTAGAATTTTTTAGAAAAAAAATTAGGCATGAACCAGAGTATTACATGCCTAAGAAGATGCGAGAGATTATAAAGGAGAAATGGAAGATTCACCCTTCACGGCCTCAATGTCAAGCTGCTCGGAATAAGGCTTTGAAGTAGTTACAGTGGGAATACGATGAACAATTTGCTAAGCTAAGAGATTATGCTGCATAGATTGTAGTATCAAACCCGTTGTTGACTGTGGAGATAGACACGCTCACCATTGTTGTTGGTCTTGATGTGTTCAAGAGAGTCTATCTTTGAGAATATAAAAAGAATATGGAAGGAGACTTGTAGACCAATAATAGATGTTGATGGATGCTTATTGAAATCGAGGATGAAGAGAGTTGCTGGTTGCCTTAGGTAGAGATGCAAATGATAGGATTTATCCTATAGCATGGGCTTATGTGAGAGTGGAGAACTATGAATACTGGACATTGTTTATGAGGAAACTCAGAGATGATTTGGTTTTAGGGGATGGTGATGGTTTTGTAATGATATTGGATCGACAAAAAGGTATGTGGTCCCTTATATTGTTTAATATTTATGTCTAAATTCACTTAATGTTGTTGGTGGTTGGTCATTTAAGTTATATGTAGTCCCTTGTCTAGTTTATTATTCTTGTTAGTGGTTGATGATTTCAATAAATTATATAAGGTCCTTTTTTGAGTATTGTAGTACGAGTTCATGTGATGGTAAAAAGCTAACGTGGTCATTTAAATCTGTTTTTTCTTTTGATTGTCATGTTTTTAGGGACTCATTAAAGTTGTTGCCTTAGAGCTTCCAAGGATTGAACATCGGTCGTGTGTACGCTATATCTATGCAAACTTGAAGAAGACTCATGAAAAGAAACCTTGGATGAAGCCGCTGATATGAAACTTAGCTTGGAGTTACAACGAGGTTGAGTTTGCAGCTCACATGGAGCGCATTGAGAATTATGACAGTAAGGTTTATGA
This sequence comes from Lepidium africanum, assembly GCA_900406405.1. Taxonomy (NCBI): domain Eukaryota; kingdom Viridiplantae; phylum Streptophyta; class Magnoliopsida; order Brassicales; family Brassicaceae; genus Lepidium; species Lepidium africanum. Next base: position 89,802 of record OVAX01000151.1, read on the forward strand.
ATCTGTTGGCAAAGAGAATCCAAGAAGTTGGTGCAAAGCCTTTTACCGCCTTGGAGCTTCTGTGAAGGTGTCGAGAACAACTTGACTAAGTCTATCAATGCCTCTATTGTCAAAGCAAGGCAAAAGCCACTTGTACCTATGCTGGAAACCATCAGAAAACTTGCTATGGTACGTATAGACACTCGATCTGTTGTATCTAACAGACATATTGGATTGTGTATACCATTTGTGGCTGCTTACTTAGCTAGAGAACATAAAAAGGTTGCGGAATGCAGAGTGTTTCCAAGTATGAATGGAATGTTTGAGGTGGAATATATAGGTAACAATCATCGAGTGAGCATATGATATCTCTGGTATCCCGTGTGTACATACATATGATGTGATTCCGCACAAGAAACTATCACCAGAAGCATATGTTTGTCAATGGTTCCTGACTTCAATGTGGAAAAGGAACTACACTGAGGGTATGGTTCCATTGAGAGGTGATACACAGAGTTTTGAACTCTATTATCCTACTGCAAGTGCACAGCAAATTAGAGTAGTATTCTAGAGATCGAATCCACGAGAACCAGTTTTACACTATCAATACAAAAACTAAACTAGATCTAAGATGAAACAAATGAGTGTGAACTGTGATTAGAAACTGAAGCAATAAACGAATAAAACTTAATCAATTAAAAAACCAAGTTTAGGGAGTTCAACAGGAAATCAGGGAATTCGAACCAAAAAACTATTCAGGAACAATTCAACAACAATCTCGACTCAGACATAAAAATATAACCAATCCACTGTCGTGGTATCGACTATTGCATCTAGCAACTTAGAAATCCTAACTGTCGTTGGCACTAGAGATCTAAATATGTATTACCGAATAAGTCTAATAAGTCCACAATCAACCTTAACATCAACTTTCGTGGTTAAATATTGATTGCTTATCCAAAGAGGTTCTAATTCCTAACAAGCTTTTAGAGAGTTAGGTAATCTAAGATCATAGACTAGTTAGCTACTCCAATATACGCTTTAAGATTATCATTAGATGGAGAACACATCAAGCAACAACCTATTTGTTCCTAATTCATCAATTTCCCTAACAACCCTAGAAAACCCTAAACTTGATTAAGGAACTACTCATACATTATTAAAGAACAGAAATTAAAAGACTTAATAGAAAACATGAATGAATTGCAATTGAAAATAAAAGAGGTTCAAAATTCTTCTCCAAAATTGTAAAGGTTAGGAATCTTCTCCTCAAGCACAAGGTCTCAAAAACGAATTGTATATGTTATCTCCCTCTCCAAACGTTAAAAACCTAATTAAATTAGTCTAAAATGCGTTGGTACAAAAAGAAGGAAAACTTGGTTTAGGCTTCGCAGCATCGATGATCGATCGATCATAGGTGTTTATCGATCGATTGGCATTTAATTGGTTGATCACTGGAGCATCAAGTCGATCTTCAGGTCAGGCGCAAAACACCTTGGAAGGCTGATCGATCGATCCAGAGATGTGTGATAGATCAGCAGGTCGGGCGTACGCTCTGGAGATGAGATGATCGATCGGTCCAAATGAGGTTGGTCGATCGTAAGGTCGTGTGTGGCTCAAGTTGAGGCATCGGATCGATCGATCAAGATGACGATCGGTCGAGCATGTTGCTTCGCCAGAATTCCTCCATTTTTGCTCCAATCCATGCTTCACATGCAATATCCAAATTACTCCTATTTTATACCTGCAAAGACTCTAAAACAATAACAAAGACTCCAAAAACATACGAATTAGTGAGCTTGAAACCGATAAAAATGAGGTAAATCAAGAAGTCCTCAGTTATGGCCTTCTACAGGTGCACCTAATGTTCACGAAGCTTCTCCGCATTCAATGCATGGTAGACAAAAGAATAGGAACACCAAAGATAAGAGGAAATGCTGGACTAATGAATCTCCATCGAGAAGGAAGTCAAGAGCCTTGAAGAGGACCATGCATTATGCTGTTTGTGGAGCTACCAACCACAATACAAGGCACCACAAGAGGGGTTCGACGCAGCCTGAGTCTTCGCAGGATTTAATCACAATGACACAACACGAGTCTTCACAAGGCACAATGACACAACTTCATTAGAAAAGTGTGTTACGCAGCTTGCTTTTGGTAGTTTTATTTCATTTTGGCATGATGTTGTGTATTCTGATACTTATAACTAGATCAAATGGCTTGACAAGGCAGTTGAAGGTTTTTCATAGTTGTCTTGTTGGGGAAACATATAGACTATTAATCTAGTTGTTATCAGTTATTAATCTACTTGTTCATTTCAATTGCAGAAAATGTTGTCTTTGTTTATCTTATACTGCTTTTGACAAAAACCTGCAGGTTTATAAGACCAAAATTTGCATTTTAATAGACGAAAACCTACAGTTTTATTAGACCAAAACCTGCAGGTTTATAAGATGAGAACCTGCAATTTTATTAGATCAAAACCTACTGTTTCATGCAGTTTTATTCAACTAAAACCTCCAGTTTTATATACCCAAAACATGTTGTTTTATTATATAAAATCTGTATTTTTCTAAACCCAAAACCTGCAATTTTATTAGACCAAAAAACCTGCAATTTAGCTCATCATGTTTTCATTAGAGAGACTAGTCCTGGGCATAATACCCGAAACCCAAAATCCGATCCGGACCCGACCCAAAATAAGAGGAACCAAACCGAACCTAGCAAAATACCCGAATAGGTTTTATATCATGAAAGTTTGGGTACTCGAACCCGATTGGGTAAAACCTGAAACTCGAATGGGTACCCGAAATACCCGAGATATATTATCTATTTTAAAATAATTATATATATATAAACTTTTGTTTACCTAAATATTCAAATTGTAATTATAAATCCAAATAAAGTAATCAATATGAATTAAATCGAATAAAAAAAATTAAAATATTCAATTTTTAAAATTAGATTATGATTTCTCAACGACTTGTTTTAGTTTTCTTAAGAGTTTTAAATAAAAATACTCGAACCCGAACCGAACCCGACCCGAAATAGAGCATTTTATAAGAATCGAACCCGATCCGAACCCGAAATATACCAAACTGAACCTGACCCAAAATTCTAAAATACCCGCATGGATTTTATATGTCTAAACCCTAAAACCCGAAACCCGAAAAGATCTGACCCGAATCCGAACGGGTACCCAAACGTTCAGGACTAAGAGAGAGTATAAGATGTCATTTGAGAGACTTAAAGCTCACATAGACCAAAAGCTAAACATTCATGTCATTACATAGATCAAAAGCTAAACATTCATGTCGTTACGTAGACCAAAAGCTCAACATTCATGCCATTACATAGACCAAAAACTAAACAAACAGTTTGATAATGAAACCCATGATCACAATACCACCAATTACGATTACCATCATTGTCTTGATCTTGTTTTTAGACTCAACCATCACAGTCTCCATCTTCTCCATTAGTATTTTCTCAAACCTTTGCATTTGTTTAACCACATTCTCAAACTCCTGATTTTGTTTCGAAATGTCTTTATAATTTCATCAAGCTTCACAATTTTTGAATTCATTGCTTCTACCTCTTCTAGCATTGCATCAACCCACTTAAAATCATGATTATCAGTCTGTTTCTACCAATAAAATCGAATACCATAGTTAATGTGCATAAATTATGTGCATAAATTAGATGTTAATGTGCAGAAATTTCGTATAATGCAAATAACAATGGGAGAACAAAAATTATCAAATACCAGACTAGGACATCAAAAAAATCTTCTGTACGGATTCCTCTATGATTTTGAGAGTTTAACAACCATACTTTCACCACACCAACATTGTTTTGGAACACCGACGATTTGATTCCACGGTCGAGTTGATGATGGTCGACGGGAATCTCCAGACTTATTACTCGTTGCTCTGATTCAATTCGTTTAATTTTCATGTGAACTGAAATTAGGGTTCTTCGATTTTATATTTGGGGATTATGTAATGAGATTGCACAAAACGAGTCAAAGACTCGGGTCTATGTCTTCAATTTTTTTTGGGTCGGTTGGTGAAACAGTCGCCGGTTTAGTCTGGTATACGGTTAAGATTCAAACCATCAGATTTGTGTAATCGCGTTTAAAACTTTGGATTATGGTGCAATTAGATTACGATGCCAATATGTGTAACTGATATTATATGAAACTTCTGTGATGGAAATAGAATGTTTTCTCCAACTTTTATTAGATGACAATTTATACACCAATTTTTATGTTATCTCATAGCCACATATAAAATCTATTTTGGGACATATGAAAATTACGTTTTCATACAATTTGCTATTAACTTGACATCAAAATTAGATGTTGATTCTGATCAAAGTTTTTGAAAAACCATAATCAAACCAAAAAATTTTAAATGCAAGTGTTAGTAACCAAATGCACTTTAAAAAACACATTGTTTTTTTTTTTTTAATAAAAAGATAAAATAAGAGCCAAATACAATTGAATGTATATATTTAGTAAAAATAGCATTATATTGTTTATTTTTTGATTGACAACTCGGTAAAATTGAGTTCAATTTTCTTATTATCATTAAAATACTGCAAATTGATATTTGATTACAAATTAAAGTTTTTCAATTGTAGTAATTATTATGAGTCAGCACTGGTAATAATAAATTTCGATATCCAGTTAATCAAAAACTGTATAGTTATGATGTTTTCACATATATGGTCATTCATATATGTTACTCTCTAATAATATAAAGTTTATATTACATGTATAAAATAACATTATTAGAATCCGTATATGTAATAGTTTAAAGTTATATGTAAGTAACTTATCATCTTTTCTTTTTCTTTTTAATTTTTTGCACCTAAACTATATTTATTTCAATGGACTCTTTTCATATTTTTGTGGATTGGGAACTGTCGCATTTCTTGTACTTTTCTCTCAGGGGCACTATGTCTATATATAACGTGTATGCAAAAGCAGAAGAACCGAGTCATAAGAATTTTTTTGGTAGAATTCAATGGGTGATCACTTATGTAGGATGGCGAGTATAATTAATTGTTAACTTTTGGCTATTTTTCCTTTACTTATATATATCTATATTCTTTTGATAAAACTGTTCTTATAAATTTTTTTTAAAATAAATTAATAAAAATAAGAAGAAAAGGAAACTCAAACCATTAGATTTGAAAGCAGAGTTCACATATATTTCACACAAAAACATCACAATAGTATCCCACTGTTTTACAGAAAATGAAGTATTTTTTTTTTGTCGATAAACCAGAAGTTTTGGTCTTAAATCCATAGTTTACTATATCGGAGATAAAATCAGATATTGATACCAGGAAAATTGAAAAGTGGTTAGTTTTTCTTCTTTAAGACTATTTTCAAACCTTTTTGGTATGTTGAATTGTTCTCAGTCTAGCGATTAGAATGATTCAGCTAATGATTTAGCACCATGTTCGATTCCTATCCGCTGCATTATGGTAGCTTAAAAAATAGATGTTAGGAGTGGGCTTTATGCTATGGATCGGACCTTGTCAATCTAATATTGACAAAAAAAAAAAAAACCTTTTTGGTATATTTTATTAAGTAATAAATTACCGAACTAATCAAGTTTAAGTAGTTATAGTTTGATTGTTACAGATAAGGTTTGTAAGTAATTTGGAAACAACATGCACTGTTTTTTTTAAAAAATCTTTTTGAATGTATCAATTATAGAATCTCGAGGTAGCGTGGACGTATTTGTCACACTGTCGTTACCATGGACGAATGCAAGTATTGGTGCATGGGCAGTGGCAGATTTAGAAATATTTTTTTATGATGGCAAAAAATATAACACCTTAATAGTTTATAAAATCTTCAACAAATTTATAAAATTTTTGATTTGGAGGATAGTATATTATATCTTTATTTTCAACAGGATCTCATGGCATATCGTTGTTATTGGTATTAGATATTGAAGGAGAAATTCTTTTATAATATCGTTCTATTGATTTATAGACAAAATAAACAAAATTTATATTATTAAATAAAATAATGAAAAAAATTATAACATAATTAAAACAACTGAAACATGATCTTTTTATTAATGGTTTTTTTTCTCCAATGATTCAATATTTCACATAACCCAAAATTTTTAATTAAAATTAACACTACTAATTAAATAATTTTGTATCATTAACAATTAAGAGATTTATTGAGACACACAAATATAAAAAGCTTTCTATTTATTTATTTTAAATATTTATTCCATAAAGGAACAACAACTTTTATTAATATAAAAATATAGACAAAATAGAAGAATGAATTATTTACAGAAGAGAAGAAGTTCGTAACTTTTAGAGATTAGAACAAAGTACTGATAAGGGAAGAAAAAGGGATAAAAAATTTTGACAAAATTTGTAGAAAACGTTTTAAGGTTTTAAATTTCATTAATTTTAAGTTTAATTAATTTTAGTTTAGATTTTGGACATATATAAAAATAAGCTTATTTATTAAAACATAAAATTTTTATTAGAATGAGTTTTAGACTTTAAAAAGTGGCCACATTTTATATTTTATTAATGGTGACAAAATTTAAATGAACAAAAAATTAACATAATAAAATGACATTAATTTTTTTTAATGGGCACAATTGCCCCCACACACTAATACTTGCATCCGCCCATATGTGCCGGGGTAATTGCCCCCACACTACAATTTTATTAGCCTTTTAATTTATACTGTTTCGGATTCAATGCAGCTTGATTATAGCTCTTGGGGTATGGTTCATGTCAACTAATTGCAGATTAGATTTTTGGTTTCATAAAACAAAATTTGTTGTTAAAAATTTAAACAAAAAAAATCTTAGAATTTAACGGCTAAATATATTTAATTAATTTTTTTTCATAATTTATGTGGTTAGGAGGCTTCAAATATTTACTTTGTGAACTACATTAGATCTTATAACATGAAGGTATAACTAAATATTAGGTAGTATCAACACTGCTATTGTATGGATACTGCAAAGTGAAGTCTAAAAGATAACAATTATGACATATAATTCCCACTAAAAGTATGAAAAAAATCAAAAAAGCCATTGCATGCAGACTTAATTTCAACACACAACTTTAGAATATCAATTGATTGCTCCTTGGTTATATATTGTGAAGGTGATGTTCAGTCGTTATCACGTATTTCTACGATCAACAATAGAGACATTTATATACATAAAAGAAATATATAGAGATTTATTAATGGTTTATAAGATCCACTGAGACATATTCACTTTATAAATCTTCAAAAGCAACCCAGTTGATCGACAAGATTTAGACATCAGTGGTCCAAATTTGAAATAATTTAGTAGAAACATAAATGACGCTGCTCATTGATGATAACCCAATATGGTAAAATTTTGTCCTTTCTTTTTTTTCTTGTCGACATTGTTTTTTTTTCTTCCCCAAACTTTACAAAATTATTGTGATAGTTAGAGTGTTGTACTGTATAAAATTTTTTATAATCTGAAAATTATATTGGATGATGAGTTGCTAAAGCAAATTACAAACACCAGAATAATCCAAAACCATAAAATACAAGGTCTACAAACATCAAATACTGACAAAATGTGGAACTAAAACAGATCAAATATTGTCCGCATAGCGTAGTTGAAGACGACATTGAAAACTTTGGGAATTCCCGGTTTCAAACCTCTCTCGAATACTCACATTTTTGTGTGGAGTTTTTAGAGTTTTCATATGGTTTCTTAATTAATTTGACCCTCAGGTGTTGTCGAATTTTATGTAACTCCTTGACGCGAAAATCAAATAGGATCAAATATCCACGATCTCACATGAAACATATCGCGTTTGTTGAACCGAATCATCCAAATTATAAAAATATCAAATTTGATATATATGTAAACTTGAAAATGTATGACATTTGGGTTTCCTTTTAACGACAACGTGAAAGAAGTGAAAGCAAGAAACAATCCGATGAATCTACACTATCTATGTGTTATTATAAATCTATATTATTAATACAAATGATCTTTTTTTCGACAATATATTCAAATAATTTTGACAAGTAACCATTGACGATATTAATATCCGAATATAATATAACTTAATAGTTAACATCGATACAACTTTCAATCTAGAAAATAGAATGATCTGTTATCTTATAATATAATCGACAAATAAACATCGGTCGGTGAATTCCTGTTGAAAAACTTTCAACTGACACTGAGCTCTGCAATTATTGAGTCATACTGTTACATGTATATGTATACATATTTGCGTGTAATTTATATTGAGTGGGCTCCAAAACGACAGCCATACGCGCGTTTCGTTGACTACCTTATAACTCTTTCTAAACCTAATGGTCCTCTCCTACATTTTCAGATGTCTACTGGACCACTATTTCATTTATTTTATTTTTTTGTTTTTCCCAATTCATAATAAGCCTTTTTTTTCTTCTGTCGACACAAAAATTGCCTTTTTAACCCGTCGACACAAAAATTGCCTTTTTCTCCCGAAACTTTTGTTGTCATGCATTTTAATTATTACCTTAAGAACCATATACTATATTATCTTGTATAAGAAAATTTTAAAAGCCTCGCCTAGAAAACTGGATTTGTTTAACTGTTATTTTAACCTCTAATCATATAGTTTTCTTGGTAAAGAAAAATGGAACCGGATTAGAAAATCATAATGGCCAATGCATTAATACTTTATTATTGCAAAGTGGTTTGGTTTCGTCAAGTGAATATTGAGATAAATTTTATTATTATTAATTGGCTATCTGTTTATGATAAGCAATCAACACTTTAAGACTCCGTTAAATATAAAATTGTTTTTTGGTTGATAGTTGGATCGACAAGATTCTATTCAAAATTCAAATTTATTTTTTAGACCTCAAACAATAATATCATATGAGAATATATACTACTCTTTGTAATCAAACTCTGATAAAAATATAATTATTTTAATGTGGATGTGATTCTCTTAAAAGAAGACTGTCGGGACCAATGAGATTAAATTACGCGTCCCGGAAGGCGGAACAATCTACAGCTAATGAGTTGCTAATGAATCAGATCGAAACTCACAAACAATGGATGAGTCGTACTATTTATCTATCTCTTGTCCCAACAATGTCTAGGGTTTTTTGGACCACAAGCTCCTCTCAATTGATTGTTGACTAGCTAGAGGTCTTTAGATTAAGGTTTTGTCACTTAATAGTTACTGCCCGTCAAGAAAATAGAAATCATTGTTGTGGCTCTTTTGGTTGAAGTAATTGTAAACGCATCCTACAAAATCACAATTTTTCGATCGATGACCTATTTTCTGACAGGTTCTATATAGATTTTATCATCGAAATTTTGAGTTTTTTTTTTGTTGTAATATATTACCAATTTTAATATATATATGGCAAACCCGGCTCAACTTTATATATATATTATTTTTTTGTGGACTAGCTCAACTTATATTGGACACTGGTAAAAAAAAAAGAAAAAAAAATTTAATATATAAAAATCTTAATGTTAATTTTGTTTTGAGTTTTTTTTTGTGAACGGCAATATATTGATAACGATCACCAATGGTTAAAGAATTATAACAATAAATCATTAGTCACCTCTCTAATATGATGAGCGAGAGAATCAGTTTTATGATTTAAGGATATAGGAATAACAGAAAGGGAAATAAAACGAAATAGAGAACTTAGCCCCGAAAATTCTTCCTGATATGGTAAGAAAGCTGGCTACTCCTCTGCCTGGTTAAAAATTTTCAAATAGTCTTGCAATCCATCAAAAACTCCATTTCCATTATTTGTAATGCTAGGAGAGACTCCATTGCCCATATAACGGAACATTTATCATATTCTTTTTGGAGCTTAAATGCATTCTTTACACATATAACGGAACATTTATCATATTCTCAATTGTCATAATGTAAAAATAATAGCTGTCCTTCAGCTGATTTGCAAGATATTCTAGAAAAGGCAAGTAGAGTTTTCTTTCTTTTTCTTTTGGAAAAATAGAGAATAAATTTTTTTTTAATCTTTTGCAGCATTGACTCGATTTTTTGTACATATCAGCGAATTATTGATAGAATTGTAGATTCACAGAAAGACATCATGTAATGCAAATAAAACATGTGGTGTTGGAAAGCAAAACGTTGGTCGTTGTTGCTACTTGAATTAGTATATAATGTGATCATTTACCAACTTTGTCTTATATCATCAGTTTGTAGTTATTTATTTCGCTAGAATTTGTCAATCATTTGGACGTTTATGTTAGACAAGTAATATACAATAAGATAAGATATATAAAACAAAGAATATGGAAAAGTGGAATAAGTTGTGTCACATTTGGAAATTCGAATGATTTCCGGAACTAACCACTGCCCCGAGCAAAGTTTAGAAATTTGGTTTAAACGTGTGTAAACGACTTATCTTGAACTATTTGATTTTGGGTTCTAACTTGTAGGTCAACCCCTTTGTTGATACCATTTTTGTTTTTATCAATAACTAGATCAATTAGATATGATCTATAATGGAAATACCATATTCTAAAATCTTTTTTAATTACTAGATGTATTGAGGAGAAATCAAATCCTTAAAACCAAAATCATTAGTTGGATTATTCTAACTACCATACCAAAAATAATTCGGAAATACCACAATTTTTAATAACATAATGGGATACTATTTAAATTAAAATTTTGTATATTATTTAGATTAATTTTTTTATGTTATTAGTGTGTAAGGAAACCACCTAACGCTAAGTATAACTCATGTGTTGGGTTGGAAATGATTTTATTCTATTATAGAGTTTAGAGGGGAAAATAGAATGGGATTGTAAATACTTTTAGTGGTTTTTATTGGCCTTAACCATTCATTTATTATATATGTTAATTCTAATTACAGAAGTTTAATGTTAAAAGTAAAACTTCATAAATACATGATTACTATAGTCAATATATTGTTTATTCTAAATCAATTTGGTTTGATGGTTAAGTTTACGTTGTCTTCTAAAATATTTGAGAAAATTCAAAGTTGATTTGGTTTGGATAAATTATCAATTTTTTGGTTAAAAGAATAAGTTATCTTTTTCTAACTCTGATTTATAGTATGTAAAAAAGGCAATATATATATATATATATATATATATATAGTTTGGGGTTTTAATATATTTTTATGATTTAATTTATTTGATTTCTAACTATAACCTATACCACAAAAAATTGTTACGAAGTCTCCATTTACTCATTTTGACATGTGTTTATTTATTTACCTATTGGATCAACAAAATTTGATCTAGAGTTCAAACTCTATTAGGTGACGTGACATGATTATATATCTGAAACAAATTTTAATGGAAAAAACTGCATAATATATATTAAAACATTTGACCAAGTACATTAAGCTTTGACATAAATACATTCATAATGGTTTGGTTATTATAAATCAAACCAAAACGTATTTGATCATAAAAATTAAAGGTACTAAACCATTGACTATTAAAATTAAGTCATTTGAATGCAATAAATGTCTGAGAAATATAAAAACAGAAGAAAAAAACAAGAAGGAATTAAAGATGCAAGAATCTCTCTCGGACAAAAACATGTATGCGAAACAATTAAGAAAATTAAACACAATCTCGAATCTTAATTTTCAACTTAAGATTCGTCTGAATTCTAAGTTTGATGGTTAAGATGATCCAGTTAATGACTTGACACCAGAATTCGATTTTTATCCGTTACATTATACTAGCTTAAGAAATAGATTTCAGAGATGAGTTTTAACCTATAGATCGGACCTTTCCAATCTAATTGTTGACAAAAAAGATTCATATGAAGTCTCTTAATTATATCTTATAGGAGCCTCAGCCCATATGCTTATGGTTAAACACATATGCTAGAAAAAAGAAAATATAGATATTGAATTTTATATTTAGATAATGTTTTTGTAGTGACAAGCATGATGATGCATTGAGATCACGACAGAGATAATTGAACAGTAAGTTTGAGCTGAAAACATTTTAAATAACTAAAAAAACAGTTGACACACCATTTTCAACGCAAAGAAAACAATTCATTAAAATTCTAAAAAAAGTCACGATCACGTCTTGTAATTAAAGATTTAATAAGTCGGCATTACAACAAAATAATTTATCTCATTATATGGATGTTCCTTGAATTCTACAGAGAACTTCAATTAATAATACTCCCTCCATGCAAAGAGCTTTTATATTTATATTTTGTTTCAATTTATAAAATATTTTATATAACTATATGTAAAATTTAATGAAGTTGATATTTTTTTGTATTTTTAATATTCTGCAAAAATATTTATGATTAGTTAGAACATATTTAAATTAAATATTAAATCGTTTTTAAATGACACTAAATAAGTTTTTTTTGTCAATACACTACAAGAAAAGGTCTTCGATTCTGACTGAAATTATGACTGTCAAAATCGGTAAGTAATTACCAACCAGATATTGACGGAAACTGACGGATATCATTGTTTTTCCAAAAATAAATAGAAAAACAAAACAGATAAGTCTCGGTCAGAAATTTCTGACCGTTTCTGATTTTTTTTATTTGGGTAAACATTTATCAAAAATTTTAAAAACTAATTAAAATCAAAACTGACCGGTTTTGATTTTTTATTTTTTTGGCAAACATTTATCAAAAAAGTAAAAACAACAAATAAAAAACAATTACATACATCTTAAGTTATAGTTTTGTCTTAGTTTATGTGATATTTAGGTGTTCTAAAATTTAAATATCACATTGCTTACACATTCTTTACAAAATTGTTATATAAGTCATGTGGAATGTTGGTTATGAACACATAAATTGAATATGTTAAGGAACCGTTATCTAAATAGAAATGTGGATCTATATTAACTCTCTATTTTTTGGTTAATCGATATGTACGTCTCTTAAGATATATTCTTTTTTAGTGTGTGTATTCTAAGCTAGAATTTTTTAATTTATTAAAAAAAATTGAAAATAATGATTTTGGTCAGAAACGGTCATAATTTTCTGACCGTTTTTTACGGGAAAATAAGAAGGAAATTTGTCCGCCTAAAATATTTGGCACCGCTTGAATTTCCGCTTTATTTGAGGTTTCTGACCGGTACTGACCGGATCTGACTGGTGTTCTAAAATCATATAAACACATCTCTTCGTCTTCTCCGACGAGAATACCTAATTTCATCACAATTTTACGGCGATTTTTCTAGTTTTCCGGCGATTTCAAGTTCCAACCAGCCAATCTTCTCTCCAATTGTCTCAAACACTTAAAACCATGTATGTTTTTTGATTTCTATCTCAATAGCATATAATTTCTTTAGAGTAGAGTTTTCATATTCTTAGATCTTCAATCTAGGTTGAGAACTTGGTAGGATTGTTTGATTTCCGGCAAGTGTTCATGAATCTATACTTAGATTTGATTGTTTAGTGATTTTGAAGATTTTTGAGTAAAAAAAGTTAGGATTTTATTTGGAGATTCTTAGATTTTTTATTTTGGTTTAAATTATTGTGTATAGATTATAATTGTATATATATATATATATATTGTATATAGATTTCATTTTTATTTTATTTTGTATATAGATTAGAATTTAATTGATATTTTGTATAGATTTTTTGATTTTGAATATATAATAAAATTTTTTATATATTTTTGTGTATAATTTAGTATTTTTTAAAGTATTTTCTATATATATATATATTCATTTTTAAAAAATTTCGTTTATATTTTAATGTATTAGTTTAATTTTATTTTGTATTATTTAATCTATATATACTATTTTGTATATAAATTATATTTTCTTATATATATTTTGTATATATATTTTATTTTCTTATTTTGTATATATATTACAAACTTTTTAATTTGTTTTGCATTGACAATAGATTTTTAATAATAATATATTTTAAAACTGAAATTGAAAATATATTTAATTTATTTTAAATGTTTCTGAAATTAAAGTGTAATTTTTTTTTTATTAAAAAAAAAAGGAGTCAGAAACGGTCAGAAATTTCTTACCGTTTTTGACCGGATAATTTATGACTGTTATTGACCGTGTTTGACCGGAAACGATCCCGTCAGAAATTTCTAACCGTTATTGACAGGAGTGCAGTTTCTAACTCAAAGTGACTACTCTATTTTCATCAATAACGGTTAGAAAATGTCAATTTCTTATCGTTATTGACGGGAATGACCGTTGACCTTCATTCTTGTAGTGATATTGGGCCAGAACTGGCCGGCCTATTAGCCAAGTTCCTACATAATGAGGCGGTGAGACTCAATCCCGAGATATGCAAGTGCGTCTGCTTTTAATAGACTTACCGTCTGCCACTAGAGTAAAGACCATCTACAATAAATAAGTTTCTTATTATTTATATTTTTGATTAGAACCCCTTATATTTTGAAAGAGAGTGAGTAATATTTAGTATATTGTACTCCCTCCATTTACTTATAGTTGATGTTTTAAATTTTTTTTTGTTTTATTTTAGTTGATATTTTAATATTTATATGTATTTATTGTTCTTTAAGTATTTTTACTGTTTAAATTCTGTAGATTGATTTGTGATTGGTTAGATTATTTTGGATTTTTGTGATAAAACATGTTTTACTTAGAAAAAATAAAATAATTAATAATTTCTTAATCTATGTGAAAAATCTAAAACATTAACTATAACAAAAACAGATGAAATATTACATATTTCTTCTATCTCATAATATATGATGTTTAAGGTAGATACACAATATTTAAGAAATCTTATAAAATTACGTAAATTATCTTTATATCGTAATTAATGGTGTAGTTAATATGAATAAGTAATAGGGTTAGATGAGAAAATTAAGTGAAATTCTTGTGTTGTGTTGGAAACCTAAAATATCGTATATTTTGAAACAAAAAATTTAAAACTAAAACATCATTTAATTTGCAGACACTGGGAATATTAGTTTGATATTAGTTTGTTTTGAGAAAACAAGGCAACTACCATTAATTGCATTATAGATCATAAGATTCTATAGAATTCCGTTATTTATGACCTCAATCTCTTTAAATTCAAACCTAACCGTTAAGGTTGAATGCATATTTCTTCGTTCAAAATTAAATTATCAGTCCAACCAAAACATACATTGCTCTTTATTTTACAACCCAAACAAATATTGTTATTCAATTTGTAACATTAATTTCTCAATTCTTTATATTCTTTATTTTTTGTCAACAAATTGTATGGACAAGATATAGTTCATAACCTAAAATCCACTCCCTAAAATTGTTTTTTAATCTAGTATTAGTGGGAAAGTATCAAACTTATTATAATAGAGTCATTAGCTGGATTATCCTAACCACCTGAGAACAACATGACAATTTCTTAGTTCATTATAATGAACCGAATTCAATAATATAATAAACCTTAATTTTGAATAGTAAACCGTAATTGCTATAGCTAGGAATTCAAATTTTAAGGTTCTTGAGGTTCAAATTCGAAAGTGAGGTGATGAAGTGGAGAAACAAGATGATTAAATTTTGAGAGAGAAAAAAGAGACAAAATTTTTACTGATGATTTCCTAATTTGTTTATCCGATAATCAATTTTAGTTTACTAATCAAATGAAAGACTTTAATTGATTTTGGTTATTCATGAAGAATCAAAAAGTTGGTGACATAAATTTAAGAACATGGTTTGTTTGAGTTTTAGAATGAGAGACTATGTATTGATTCTGTTTGAACAGTAAGTATAGGACTAAAGAAATAATAACTATGTCATCATTTTATTTGTAGATTCTTAACAATATTACCTGAGACAAATACGATTCTCCAAGAATTGAATTTAGTAGGGAATATAGGATAATTAACACTCAATCACTAACCAAATCATCATTTTTTATACCATTTTTTAATCAAAATTTCCGTGAAAAAAAAGGACACAATTATTTTGAATAGGAGACAAAGAAATTCGGAAAAAATAAAACAGAAAGCAATCATGATAAAAAAAAATGTACGGGTCTTTTAAGATTATCAAATCAAAATTAGGTAGTGGGTCCAAAAATTGCTTTTACTTACTATATAGATAAAACTTAGTGCAATACTTGTCCCATATCTCTCCTTACCTCTCTTTTACCTCCTTTTACCCTTAAGTCCCTACCACACTTCAAACAATTGTTGCATATAAATAAGGGATTTGATTGAGAAATTTAGACAGATAGCCATCAAACTCTGTCTCTCACTTTCTTTCATTTACTCATTCCCTAGAATCATATCAATTATATCATATTTTCAAATTTTTTTTTTCTCTTTAACCTCAATATCCAAAAAAAACACTACAATAGTTTTTTTGGTATAAATTAAGGATCTTTTTGAAGTTAAAGATCATACCAAATGATATCTTCAAATAACTCATCGGTGAGTCAAGAGACCAAAGGAGAGAAGACAAAACCGGTCATGGATTCTGGTAAGCATTCGGTTTATCGTGGAGTTCGAAAGAGAAACTGGGGAAAATGGGTGTCGGAGATACGTGAACCGAAGAAGAAATCACGTATATGGCTTGGAACATTTCCTTCACCGGAGATGGCGGCGCGTGCACATGACGTAGCTGCTTTAAGTATCAAGGGAACTTCAGCTATACTCAATTTCCCTGAACTAGCTAGTTCTTTCCCTCGGCCTAGCTCACTTAGCCCTCGAGATATTCAAGCCGCAGCTCTCAAAGCTGCTCACATGGAGATCATCTCCACGTCTTCTTCTTCATCATCGTTTTCGTCTTCACAGTCTTCTTCTTCTCTTGAGTCTCTCGTTTCTTCTTCTGCGACTGGCTCTGAGGAGCTAGGAGAGATTGTAGAGCTGCCAAGTTTGGGATCAAGTTACGATGGTTCGAGTCAGTTAAGTAATGAGTTCATATTCTCTGACTCGGCAGACTTATGGGTTTATCCACCACAATGGACAGAAGATGATTATGAAATGATTTCTGCTTCATTAGCACGAGATTGGGATCTTCAAGGACTGTATAATTATTAAGTCATAATCATAAAAAATAATGCTATGTTAATTATTAATGAACCCTTTCTTTTTTAGGGTGAGTTTAGGGTTGCTCGTCTTTGATCGATCCACTTTTTTTTTGCTCAATTTGTGTGTGTAAAGAGAGTTTCATATATGAATCAATACTTGTGCATATTTCTGATAACCTTTTTTTTTTTTAATTTAGTGTGTAAAAAAGTTTGAAAAATAAATAAATTTGCACTAGTATCCAATGGAAGCCACGTACCCTTCTGATTGAATGCAGGTTTCATGATCATTGAATATTCGTTTTCTCTCTAGCAAATCAAAACTATCTAAATAAATCTTGCCTGACTAATTGTTTGGGTTTTGTACTTAGTTGGACATTAAAATATGAAACATACTAGCTTGAGTAATTTTGCCTTCGAGTCTTGTTGTATTAATCAAACAATGTGACTTTTTACTCATTGGAATGCTTTCTTTTTTCTGACCCAATAGAAATACAAAAGAATCTTCTCTTCGGTCGTTGGGCCACTATGATCTACATTGTCTAATATTGTAATACAAGTAGTTAGCTTTATTTAATTAGAGTATTTTTACATGTTATATATTAAAAAGTGTAATATGTATGGTTCAAAATGGATCTCATATTTCATTTGTCTTGGTCACAATCTTACGTATCTTTTCTTTTCGTTGTTGAAAAAAGGCTACAAACTTTAATGATTACTGAACTATAATTAGATACGTCACTATCGATTAAATTTTCTTAAGTAGACCTAAATTGAAAGACGAATCTATTGGAATGACTTCTCTATAATCAGGATTAACGTCATAAATATATGCAAACATTCATGGCTCCATTTGTCACACATACACATGTTTCTTCAGTCAATTATCTTCTTTTTTGTAATTTTCGTTGAGTTTAATTAAAAGACATCATATAGTATATTTCGTTGGAGTATATTTGTCTTTTCTTTTCAATAAAAAGTTAATTTTCTTTTCTTTCTAGATTATCCTCTGTAGTAACTTGATCTCATTAGTTCTCTTGTATTGATAGCTACTGAGTAAGCATATACTAAAGCCTAAAGGAATTAGATAATGTATATTTTTACAAAGTTAAAAAATCGAGTTCTAAAGTGTTTGGTTGTTTAGGCGTTTTCCGGTTAATTGGTTTCGACTTTGCCATTTCTATATGAATTTTGAACTTTTCTATTGGTTCAGAACTAAGAGGTTTTTTCGTCCATATATAATAGCTTTGTGGATTATGTGGAGGCTTCAGTATTTCAGGATTGGAATTTTTTTCTAATAAGTTTTTTTGGGTGTTTTTATTACTTTTTTCTTGTGTTTAAATATTTAGTTTTGTCTTGTTAGGGTTTAGTTTCCAGCGATATCTCCATTCTATCGTTTGATGTTGTATTTTGTCGTTGCAATTTTCCTTTATTTTATTAATAAAACTCAGTGGAAAAAAAAATGTTTGATCGTTAATTTCAGAATCTGAATTGAGGAATTAATGGAAAAATGGTTAAAATACAAATTTTCTACTTTGTTTCATTATAAATATAAAAGTTTCAATATGTGTAACTTGCCTAAATCGGATAAGACTAAACTTGAAGTAGTACTTCTATCGAATAAGACAGTGGTTCATATAAATCCATTGACATCAAGACAATACCATTGTCTTATTTGCTAGAAATTACGAGTATCATTTTAGGAATAAAAGTACAATCCTAAGGAAACTACGATGCACATATATATCAAAACTTCATGATCTTTATCATTCCAATTTTGAAAATCGAATTCTAACTGTTGGTCAGTACGTTATTCATTTTATAGATATTACAAAATGAACTAAACGGAAAACATTATACATATTTTTATTCTCAACCAGATCGATATAATCCAGTGCATAGTCTAAACTATATCATATAAAAATGATTATGCGTAGAGACTCAAAAACTTATAGAAATAATACCACTTAAGCAGAGAAACTTTCCCACAAAATACTTGATAGTATATGTTATCAACAAAAAGTTAGAATTCGATATTAAAACTTTGTAAAATTATAAATTGTTGAATTAGTATTTGTGGAGGCTGAATAAAAGGCATAAAATAATGATAATGATAAAGGTTATGATTATACATAAAAATGCATGAATCTATACGATTGGAATTCGCTGGCAAAGAAAAGAAAAAAAGAATTTAGAATACTAGTAATTAAATTGTTTATATGTATACACGAAAAAGTCATTTCCGTATAGGAATAAAAAGGTTACATAGCAGAGCACCCCAAAATTAGGCAAACATTACGCCCAAAGAATATAATAAAATTCGTTCAGATAGTGATAACTAAAAAGCATTTAAATAAGTATAAATATTTTCAATTAAACTTATGTATAATCATAACCTTTATCATTATCAATATTAATCATAACCTTTCAAAGAGAGAACGAGCTTTTTTGACAAACCTTTTTATATTAATCTTTTACCCTTTTTTTTTTTCTCTTGGTTGCTATTTCAAGGATGCTCTCAATTATTGTCTTTGTGAAAGATATTGGATAGTGGAGTGTTATATACTATAAGTGTATAAAACCTTAATATAAAATATTTTTGTCCCGACATTACAATATTAAATTTTAGCTTTATCAAAGAAGTTAGACAAAGCTGACATTTTACTGTTGTCAAATTTTGTAATCAACGTCCAATTAATAGTGTTGATTAAAGGAATAACTACCTTTGAATAATGCAGCACTTAAAAGCCCTTTTTCTTCTGACAATATATATAATGAATATATTAGACATTCCAAACATCTCTTTATAATTATTTCCATTTGATATGATTACTTGTTTAATAAATACTAGTAGTTTCATCAATGATATTTAAAAGTGTTTAAGAATTTCTTAGATCATTGAGTTCTTATAAGAGTTTCTCATCTAAAAATAATAATAATAAAATATTAAATATTAAATAATAATTTTTTAATACGAAAATCTCTCAAAAATTTTGGAATCTCATCTAAAGTTTTTCATTTGAGAAATTCTCTTACCTTTATTGAGAAATTCTCTTAATAAAAAAATATTATTTAATATTTTATTATTATATTTTTGTTGAGAAACTCTTATGAGAACTCTTTGACGCAGATTTTCTTATGACTTATATCTGAAATTTGCTATATTTTGTGTATTCTTGATAGATTTCAAGGAAAAATAATAGAGATATATATCCCAATAAAATGCAAAGGAATGAAAGAGATTAACCTTAATCATAGAAATAAGATAGAGATCTTTAAATGCAATGGAGAATTTGTTGAAAGTTATCAGAAGCATGCATGTGACTATTTTTTATGCATGCTAGCTAAAGATTGTTTCTAAAAGTTACCAAACAAAGAGATACTGTTTACAAATGAAACCTATTAAGAATTATCGAGTAATATTAACGATATTTTCGAGAATGTTGATTGAAAAAAAATATCTGTTGGAAAGATTGGACGGAACATAAATGTACTAAGAACACATTAGTTAGATTATATCGTCTCCACTGCCATTTTTAATGAGCTATACTTGGAGTCTACTTTTTTCTAATGGCGGGTATCCTAACTTCTAAAAGATTTAAAAACTTGTTTATTGTCCTTAAAATTACAATATATATGGTGTTTTTTTGTGTTTTGTTTTCACTTATTTACCAATAATTATTTTTTGTATGTTATTTTTCCTTAAATTTTCTTATCTCAAACATGTTTAATTGTAAAGTTGTTTCACAATCGATATTTGACTGAAAAGATAAGTGAATTTTAACGATATAAGTAATTAAATCATTTCTTTTTAAACACCTTATGCACCACTGTATTTCTAAATCAGAGTGTTACACAGATTGCTACATATATGTAGACCACGCCCCTGTCTCTCAAATCATACCCAAAATTTAACTTAGCAATCAGTTGAGGTAATTACACACTTCTCATGAGCCAACACTCGTTCCATGATTTGTTTTGACGACAAATTTCACAATCCCTTTTAATTAAGTGTATTCCGATCATATTCCAAAATGTCAATTTTGCTGGCTTTGTATAATTAACGTCCTCAAAACTATAAAGGGTTTTTTAATTTTCGTATTAAGATATTTGTATAGCTTCCATGGGTTCTTAAGCAGTTATAGAAGATTATTATAAAAAAAAAAAAAAAAATCGGAATAGTTTAGCTGTCAATTCTGAAGATATTCAAAAATAGTTTAAAACTATTATGTATGAACAAACATGACTTCATTGACATAAAGTCATAATCTTCAATAAACACGTACTTAGGTGTTCTAAATCTAATCATATTAATGTAGATTACTTGAATTGTTACATTTGTTGAACACCACACTCGGTCGCCGTTTGGATCCTGTTATACGTCTATAAAGTCAACATAACTTTTATAAAGATTTTTTACATGAGTCAAATTCAGAATAATTTTAGGATATTGAAAAAATAACGGTCAACTAGATAAGGATAAATTTAATAAATACTATGATTATAAGTTGAATTGATCAATGACTATTGGGACAGAAATATGATTTATATGTATATTAGTAGTGGACCCGCGTGTACTCGCATGAAACGGTTAAATTCTAATATTAAAAATTTAGATATATAATGATATTAATTTAAACAAAATAAAATTTAGAAAATTAATGAAACATAATAAATAAAAATTTGATGTAATCAAACTAATATGGAAAACTAAATACTCATAATCAATGCGAAATAGTAAATATATTTTTATATATTATAGAGAAATATATTATAACTATTTATACAAAAATGAAATATGATTATTAATTACAAAAATAGAAATTCAATGCTTTATATTATAAAAAAAATAAGAAAAAGAAATAAAAAAAATTAAAAATTTAAGCTTGATTCTTTTCGTTCATGCGATTATAGATTAAGGAAGCAATTACTCTTTCAAAGAATTAGACCATCTGAGAAAGCTCGAGATTACGATAACACCAAACCTTTTCAACCTCGTATGTGTGACGACCATAGCAGTTTTTCTCCTCATCAACACTAAACCCAAATTGGAAGGTCTTTCCAAACAAATCACTTATAGCAAGAGGCAATTTTTTTGGAATTCAATCTACAAATTACAAAAGTAGTTTAATTAATACTGTACAGATGATAATATGATTAAACAAAAAATCAAATAAAATAAGAAACAACAAAAATATGTTTAATTACCTCTCCAGAATGATCGATCAAAAGATCAAATACTCTTTCTCCTATAACTTCAATGGCTAAATTTTCAGACAATGTGCATGTGGTTACACTTGTATTGTCCATTATACGTAAATTCAGGTTTAACCTAATGAATAAGAAATAATTTAAACAAAAGATATAAACAACACAAAGTTATAAGTATATGAAATAAAATATATATAGGATATTAGTTTACCTTGAAGTCACCGATTTTGCATGAAGGACACCAAAAAGCACAATACTTCTTAGGGTTATTTCGTCGAAGACATCATCCGGTACGCGTGGAACATATATTGCAGCAGAAATAACACCAGCGTGACTTCCATGAATCGATTTCCAAAACAGAACACAAAACACGACATTTGCCAATCTGAAATAATAGTTCGATAACAAAATAACAATAAAACGTAAGTTAAGCAATTTAGCTTATGAATAATATATGATGACACGAATCTATTGAGAAGTTTAGAATGAATTTAGTAAATACCGCAGTAGTTTAAAGTAATTTATCGATAGATTTCCTTGGAGATTCTAGCCAAATATCATCATCAATGATTTTTTTGACTCGTTAGATTCAAAATTTGAGACAAAGACCATCATTTTGCCAAACTGAAATTTTTACAAATACAGCAGTATACAAAAATAAAAATTAATAGATGATTAGATGTGAAAGAACTATTATTATAACTTTTATGTCTTTAATAATTGAATATGAGGTATCAAATGACTCGTCTGAAATATTGATTTCTCAGAGGCATTGCAAAGAAAATGTGCACCTATAACAAAAAAAGTTAAATATAATTAGAACAAAAAGAATGATAACCAATTTTTTATATATATCTTATTTAAAACATAATTTTACTGTTCCGGTGCTGAATTTTTGCAAAACGAATGAGCAAGTACAATGATTGAGGAATGACTCATCAATAGACCCGATAAACAAACATCTCAAACACAAGTCACTAATATTAAAGAGAGAAAGAAGATATTCAACATTACACAAAAAATGAAAGATAATAATATTAATAGTTTATAAAAAATTGCAATAACAAATAAAGGTTTAACAATCTTACTTGTGATCCTTAATATCAAAATCAATCTTCTTGATGGCTTGATTTAAATAGTGTGCAAACAAATCGCTAATTATAAGGGGCATTCTTTTCGGGTATTCAATCTACATGTTGCAAGACATAAGTTAATATTATAAGTATGATGAAAAGTAAAAAAAAATGAATTACAAAAAAAAAACTTAAGTGTATTACCTCACCCGAACGGTCGCTTAACAGATTATTTCCTTGTTTTCTTATAAGTTCAATGGCAAAAATTTCGGACAATGTACAATTGGTCTCACCAGTTTTATCCATTATTCGTAAATTCAGCTCTAACCTAAAAAGAATGGAACATCACATGAATGTATTATATAGTGAAAACAAACACTATCTAAAAATAAGAAATAAATGTTGTGAATTTACGTTGCAGTCACTGATTATGTTTTCTTCTTGCATGTACGACATCAAAATGAATCATATCTGTTAGGGAAATCAGCGTCCATGATACCTAATGGACGTAAATTCTACTATAAAATTAAAAATAGCAGCTTCCCGTCAAATAAAAGGATCCAAACGACGATAAGCGTTTTGTTAGAAAACCCCAATGGTCTACTATTCATATCAGTTTGCCAATCTAGATTCAGAGGTAGATTTCATCTGTAAATCGTGTTTTAAGGCGGTGATTCGAAATAAGCTTACCCTACAAAACTAAAAGTTAAACTAAATTAAATTAAACTAAAACATATAAAATATTAAAAACATATACTATTTGGGTAAAATCTATTAAAAACTTACATGTTCCCGCAAAACAAAACATAAAATTTTTATTATATTAAAACATATATCGAATAATACAGTAGACTTGCGTAAAACTATTTAAAATATGTATTCAATTAATTAAGAATAGTAT
Source organism: Lepidium africanum (assembly GCA_900406405.1). Classification (NCBI taxonomy): domain Eukaryota; kingdom Viridiplantae; phylum Streptophyta; class Magnoliopsida; order Brassicales; family Brassicaceae; genus Lepidium; species Lepidium africanum. The sequence continues at coordinate 113,985 of OVAX01000151.1, forward strand.
TACATTAATCAAAAAATTATACACACCTTTCAAAAAAAAATTGTATTATATGTAAAACATATGTCAGATAAAAAATCAATTTGCATAAAAAACATTAAATTTTGAAAAATATTTACATGTCCGAAAAAATCTAAAACCGTGTTAGAAATTATAATAACTTTATCCTACATAGCAAAAAGTTAAATTAAATTAAAGTAAAACTTACAACAAATTTTAAAAATATATGCGTAAATTCTTCCTAATGGTTAACACGGAATTGCGGTATCGTTACATATGTTGCAGTTGAAATAATACCATTGTGGCTTCCATGAATCAAGTTCCATAAGTTTACACATAACACAAAATTTACCAAAAAAGCATACAAAGTAAGATAACTATTTCAACATACAAATAAATTTATAATAAAAAGCCAACAAATGAATATGGTACATACCTCCGTCGATTTAAGTAATTTGGCAATATATTTCCTATGATAATCAAGCCAAATATCATCATCTACAGAATTTTTTTGTCTAATAGGGTTCAAGATGATGAGATGAAGGTCATCGTTCGCCAAACTGAATATATAATAACAAAAATCCATAAGATATTTACAAAAAAAGGAAGAAGGAAAGTTGCATCTAAGACCAATGAATAATAGAATTATGTTTTCAAGTCTTTAAGTTCAGACATAGCAAGATTCATGATACAATGTTGTATCAAAAGCATTACAAACAACAGTCATATCTGTAAAAATAAAAAGTTATATTAGAAAGAAAAAGATGAGCATATATTTTAAGAAAATTATACAGAATGTTACCATTTCAAGGTTGAAATTTTCTAGAACGAATGAAAACATAAATAATGCCATCCATGGATTCCGTACAACATTTTATGATGACTTAGCTATAGTGCCCCAAAAACAACATTGCAAACGACGATCACTACCAGATACACAAAGGACATTAATTTATATGATCACAAATAGGATCATATATGTAAATACTAATATATTATAAATTAAAAGATAATTAAAAAATGTTTACAATTCTTACTTAAAATCTTTTTAATTTGAAAATCGGTCTTCTTAACCAGTTGGTCGCGATAATTTACGTCAAGAGCCTGTTGAATACTAACAACTTGACCAATGACATCTAACCCAAAAAAAATCAAAATCAAATATCAATTATTAGTACTATAAAACCTTTTTTAGATATGTACATGAGAAATAAACAATGAACAATACATAAATTACCGGCCAAAACATCGAAATGATATTTTCCAGAGAGCATCTCATTGAAAGATATTGATGATATACCTTGATTTTTACCGGTTTTGAGCTCATTTATTCATTTGTTTCCAGGTATTCGTTATGTTTTTAGAGTCTTTACAGGTATAACTCAAGGATAATTTGGATATTTTGAGTGGAGCAAGGATGGAGCTAAATTAGGAGTTTTTCGTAGCAGAATCATTCGATCGATCACCATCATCAACTACGAAGAAAGCGCTCGACTACTTGATCGACCTCACAATCTCTAATCGATTGATCATTGTATCTCCAGACTTTTGCGTTCGACCTTCTGATCGATCTAATGTCTCTTGATCGATCAATCATCACCGTTGAGAAGAAGCGCTCGACCTTAAGATCGATCAAAAAAGACTTGATCGATCGATCATTAGTTTGATCGATCGATCGGCGACCCTGCGAAGCCCAAATTTGAATTTCTTTATGTTGTACCAAGTCGGTTTAGTTATTTAAATTAGGTCAATTTTTGTTTTTAGAGAGACACAATCATCTTTTACGTTACCAGACTTTGTTCGAGATTTATTGAGGAGAGGATTTCCAATATCTACACAATTGGAGAAGATTTCTAAACCTTTAATCTCAATTCAATTATCTTTCATGCTTTCTACCATGTACTTGATTTTATGTTCCTTAATTATGTCTGAATAGTTCTTATCTGAGTTTAGGGTTTTCTAGGATTGTTAGGGAATGATTGAATAAGGGACAAATAGGTATTGCTAGATGTGTTCTCCACTTAAGGATAATCTTAATGCTTGGGCTAGAGTAGCTAACTAGTATATGATTTCAACTTTCCTAGCATTCCAAAAGCTTGATAAGAATTGGATCCTTCTTAGGTGAACAATCAGACCTTGACCGCGAAAGTTGATGTCAAGGCTGATTGCGAACTTATCAAACCTGTTCATTAATGCGTATCTTCTTCTCTAGAACCAACAATGGTTAGGATCTCTAGGTGTTTAGATATAGTGATTGGTACCACGACAGTGGATTGATTATAGTTCTTTATTTGAGTCGAGATTGTGTTTGAATCGTTCCCTGAACAGTTCCCTAGTTCAACTTCCCTACTTTCCAATTGAATTCCCTAAGCTTAGTGTTTTAAGTTATTGATTTTATATCGCTTTAAATTTTGTTTAGTACACTTTTGATTTATAATTTTTGATTTCGTCTTAGCTCTAGTTTAGTTTCAGAATTGATAGTGTAATAGCTTGGTCTTCGTGGATTCAACCCCTAGAGTACTACTCGATTTACTATGTACTTGCAGTAGGAATATAGGGTTTAAAACTCTGTGTATCAATTGATGAGATGAATTGGTCATCTACAACCGGACCACAACACTGAATGTGTTAGATATTCTCTCTAGAGGTGGACCCGCACGTATGTGCATGGGGCAGGGTTAAAATCTAATTTTGAAAAGTTATGTATATAATAATGAAATTAAAATATTGAGCAAATGTAAAAAAATAAAAAAAACTTATGTAACAAACTAATATAAAAAATTAAAATATTCATAGTTTTATGTTAAATAGTAAATTTTGTTCATAATTAAAAAATAAACATTATCCGTGCATAATATATTAGCCTTAGACCATATGCGACAACTCAGATGTTTGTTAGACCAAACCTTTCTCACATTTTTGGAGAGTGAATTTACGATTGTCAATATTCTAAAGCAGCTTCCTGTCAAACCAAAAGGATCCAAACAATGATAAGTGATAACAAGATTTTTGGGCCTTGTTGATCAAATCTATTGTAGTACAATAGGTATCAATCCAGCCAGGTTTGTAGCAAACAATCAGGAATGCAATCAACGAACTAATCCAAGCCAATCTTAAAACAATGTGATTCTGTCACAATCAACTAACAGGATGAAAAACAAAGTATGAAGACTGAGCAATAAACTGAAAACAGAGTGCTGCAAACAGAGAAACTTAACACAAAACAGAGTAATAGACTGCAAGCAATGAATGATAAAAACGGGTTCATGAGGAGAGTAGAGTCAGCGATCTCAGCCTAACCATGGGTTTTAGATCTTATCTAGCAACCTATTAAGCAAGTCTTAGGCTAAGGATTCAAAAATTAAACAATCAAGCCATTCTCATGATCAAGACATCTCAGTCTGAGCCTGACCTAACCCAAATCTCTTGGTGATTACACACTCAGACTGTCATGAAGAAACAATCCTAAACAACCAACTAACCCTTTGAACAACCAATCTCTTGGGTCAGAAAAGCTAATCCTAGATCAAACTAAACCTAGCATATCATCAAACACCTTTCAGGCATGATAGCTGCGAATCATCTTTCAAGTGATCAGGTTAAACAAGCATTAAGATCATTCAATCTAGCAAGACCTATGACAGAATTTAAGCAAACAAGACAGAAACCCCATGGTTAGACCTGAATCTACTCCATCTCCTCACAAAGCCCTAAGCAAACTACTCACTGAACATGGTGGAAAATACAAACTCAAGCATATAAATGAAAAACATAATGAAAAACTACAATAGAAACTAAAAAATTGATTAACTAACCAAACTTGAAATTCAACAAAGATCTAAAGTTTTCATCAAAGAAGCAAAGAACAATGACAAAGACAATAATAGACTACTTCAGGACTAGCCAAAAAGAGTAAAAACTAGGTTACTGCATTTTTTGTTCTTAGGTGTATTTATAGATCCCCAAAATAAAAGCCCTAGTCCGAGTGAGCATAAGATAAGGTCGGTCAAAATAATGAAGTCGGTTGATGCTGCTTCACTGCTTATTGGCGAGTCAGAGTGACGAGTTACAGCATTCAGCTTCAGTCACTTCCAATATGCTCAGCTCGCTGGTCATCAGGCGAGTTCAGGCTACGAATGCTTCAGTTTACAGTTTTGCTTGGTTCGTCTTGGCTGCACTTGCTGGTGTACAGGCGAGTCTGAGTCTTCTGCCTTCAGGATACTGGCACTCTTCACTCTGACTGGCGAGTTGAACTCTGGCCTTAGGATACTGGCATTCTTCACTCTGACTGGCGAGTTGGAGTGAAGAGGCGTGTGAAATCTTCAGTTCGCAAGGTCTTCTATTCATGCGCTTTGTCTTAGGCTGATCCTTGCACTCTTTGTGCCAAATCCACTCCAAGATGCTCCCAATAAGCTCAAAGGTACCTAAGATGCTCCAAATGCAGTGTATATGCAAAATAAATGCAGTGCAAGCCTAAAATGACTCTAAAATGCTCTAGATGCAATGTGAATGAATGCAAATGGATATGAATTGTGCAGCTAAAATGGGGTAAAATGCATGTATATCAATAAGCATATTGTTAGAAAGCCCCAATGGTCTACTTTTCATATCAGTTTGCCAATCTAGATTCAGAGGTAGATTTCAGCTATAAGTCGTGTTTTAAGGCGGTGATTCAAAATAGGCTTATCCTACAAAACTAAAAATTAAATTAAATAAAACTAAAACATATATAATAATTAAAACATATACTATTTGGGTAAAATCTATTTAAAATTTAAAAAAACTTACATGTTCCCGCAAAACAAAACATAAATTTTTATTATACTAAAACATATATCGAATAATACAGTAGACTTGCGTAACACTATTTAAAATATATATTAAATTAATTAAAAATAGTATTACATTAATCAAAAAGTTATACACACTACAAAAAGGCCGGTGGTTAACGTCATTTATAGTTATGGTTAACGTTGGTTACCAAATGACTTTGATATATTAGCGTCGGTTTTTAAACCGACTTCTTATCGCTCGACGTTAAAATTATTAACTTCGGTTATTCAACCGACATTTTGTTACGTCGGTATATTTGCATCACTTTTTAACATTGCTATTCAACCGACGCATATGTACTAATTATTCATTTAACTATTTAATTTATATTAATAAATTAAAAATTTTAATTGGAAAAATTGATTCATTTCAAACTCATATAATTAAACATACTCTGTTTCTTTAACACTTTATAAAATTCTCTAATAACATTCCATATATGTAATATCATGGTTACATTCCATGTGGACACAATATTCTTATATAACAAAATAAAATAATGTTATAGAATACAGTTACATGAATTTGTCGAGTTGAATACACTCCACAATCACATAGAAAAAGCATGTTCTCTATTGTCTCTCCATTCCTAAAAGTAGAACAATAAGGCCAAGAAATAGAGGACATTAGCTAACAAAACGTAAACAACCATTA